>JAAMXK010002677.1:0-11373 GCA_019693575.1 Thalassiosira oceanica | reverse complement strand
GTCTGAAAGGATAAAGTTGACGTTTTGTTAGCGAACAGCATTGAAGAGCAATTTCGAGGAGCAGAAAAACACATACAAATCACGGGCAGACTCTATGTCGCCCAGCTCGACAACGAACAGAGCGTACGCCTGGTACACTCCGCCATCCTTAGGATTCGCCTTGAGAGCCCTCTCGAACAGGTCCAGGACCTTCCTGTCGTCTGCGTCTTCCCTCCTGCTCTCCATGAGCGCGTACGCCTGCAGCACCCGACTGTTTCGCTGGTCGAACTTGAGAACTTTCTCGAAGCACTCCCTGGCCGAATCGAAGTTGCCTATATCGCTTTCCATCACCCCGAGCTGGAGGTACGCCACGCTGCATTTGGGATCGACCTCTAGCGCCTTGAGGTACAAGTCTCGAGCTCGTTTTACCGACTTGGAGGACGCGGAGGCGGAGCTCTTCTTGTACTCCATGCTCGCCCACGCCGTGTACACGAACGACGACGGGGGGGCGTTGATCCGCCTAAGCTCCCGCTCGGCGGACTGGTAACACGCCCTGCCGGCCGACGCACCCTGGCGAAGTACCTTGGTACGGAGCTGTGCGAGGGACACCCATGCCGCGGCGTGTGATGGTCTGCTCCGAATGGCTTGGAGGTACAGCTCCTCAGCGGTTCCGAGGTTGCCCAATTTTTGCTCCAAAGTTCCCAAAGCCTGCAGAAGGAACGGGTTGGGGCCTGAGTCTGAAATTGTCCCAATTATGTTCGAATCGTCGAACGCCTCATCGATCTCGTCTATTTTTTGATAATTCTTCTTGCCAACCTTTTCTTTGGGCCGCTTGACCACAACGTATCCGCCGTCACACCTGCTGATTCCCTCCTTGAGGAGCTTCCTCGCCAACAGAAGGTCGCCTCGTCGTTGGGCCACCCTGCTAAGGCCCAGGTATGGCCGGCCGTCCGACGGGTCCAGATTCCTCGCTTCCATGTACCCCTCCTGCGCCTCTTCGAAACGACCCTTCGAAAAATCCTTCTTGGCGAAGTGGCAGAGTCTGTCAATGTTGATGGTCAGCGCCTTGCCAAGCCTGCGTCCCTCACGGAACTGCACGGCCCGGCCGCTGTCGAGGAGGGACGTGGAATATGTCGCGCCAGCAAGGCTGCGCGTCATGCCGTAAATGCGGTCCTCAACCATCCGGGTTAAGGCGGGGTTGACCAAACGGGGCTGCTCCCTATCTTCGTCTTTCTCATCGGCGGTCTTGCTTTCCTGCCCTTCTCCAGCTTGAGTATTCACCGCGTTGGTCTCCGTTGATTCTTCGATCTCATCATCGCAGTTATCCAGGGTGGACTCCCTAATGGACTCCTCGCTCTTGAAATTATCCACGATGGCCTGCCTGGTCAACTTTAAATCCTCCTCGCGCGACGATGCCTTCACCCTGCCTCCGGAAAAGGGCCCCGTTATCGGCTCGCCGGCAAGCTCGGCCGGCGATCCGCTCCCTTTCGCAGCCTCGGCCGACTCCCTGACGCGGCTCCTCTCCAAATCCTGGCTGTCGTGCCTCCTCCTCACCTCGTCGGCCCTCTCGGCGTTGCCATAGAGGTCCTCCCTGATGCTCGTCTCGTCGAATATCGGCTCGGCGAAGAGGCTCTCGAAGTTCCATATCGACGGCGGCTCGTTCGTCTTCTCGAGCGACTTGGTCCGGAGCGCCTCGTAGGCTTTCCGCCTCTCCCGCCGGGCGTACTGAGCGGCCTTCTCGCTCGGTCCCAGGGGAAGCTTGCGCGTGAACTTCTTCTTGCCCCTGTAGCTCTTCTTCTTCTTAAAGCGCGGGCGGCCGCCGGCTTTGGGACTGGAGTTTTTACGGCCTGTCATGCTGCCCCCTGAGTTGCTCCCTTTTGCTCTGCCGTTCGACCTGCGCGACTGGTTGGGCGAGGGCTCCGCCACGGCCTGGAGAGCACACGCCGTCGTGCGGCGATTAACCGACCTGCAACCATCCTGGATTCTCCCACCGGCAGTATGCGCGACGGGTGACTCAGCGCCAATGGTGCTGACAGGACTGTTCCACGTCAACCCGCTGGATCTGGGCTGTAGAAAGGCGGATGCGGTGCCCAGACAGCAGCAGCACGTAGCACATAAGGTGACAAATACGGCTGCCGATCGAAGAAATGTCAGTCCAGCCGCCGACGGGGCGTTCCGTATCCTAGTCCTTCCACGTATTGTTCCGGAAGACGGAGCGGCTCGGTTTGAATGTGTATCTTCGTCGGAGGCGCTGCGGAGATGTCTCGAGGACGAGCAAAATGACGGAAGAGCGAGGGGCCTCCTCCTTCTCCGCCTCCTCCAGCTATCTGATCTCTCTATTGACTCCATCGTCCTGCCAAAGGTCAAAGAAATGGCAGAATAATTGCATGGTTGGCATGTTTTCCTCCGCCGCCTGCCTTATTATGTAGGCTTTTGGTTTTAGCGATTATGTGCGCATTCTTTCTGATTCTCGATACGCGCTCTGGTGCTAGGCCCGGACGCCTACCGCGGACAAAGCTACGATAGTGCGCAAGTGCCGACACTTATAGCCGTACAAAACCAAAAGCCTTCTTTCGCGGGCGCGCGGGATATCGATAGGCCACTGAATGTATTGAATGAACAGCGTATCGTACAGCTTTTGGCCGGGGCGCAGCCGCGGGGATTCGGGGGGTGTCATTTCATTCCTCTTCGCCTCCTCTTTCGCCCGTTGCCGTGGTCGGTTGGCCATCCACCGTCATCGTTCCTTGCCGGCTCCACAGGCAGCCCGACGAGGGCGCTGCTCTGCCTTCGATGGGTAGCCGAGGTTAGGGGTCGGTCCGCAGAGAGTGAGGCGTTGGTTCGCAAGTCGCAAGCTGTCCCGCTGTCCCTGTGTCATTCCCTTCACCTGAACTTTTCAGAGCCGTCTCAGTCTGTATATGCCCGATACGTTACGTTGCATGGGTTCAATCTGATCTAACGCCGCAGATCTAAGGGTTTCAATTGACCATGGATCACGCCCATGCAGATCACGCAGTGAGGCTGCCGCTCCGCCTGGCGGCCGAGCCGTACGCGAAGGAAATTTCCGATGGCGCCGTCGCGCTTGGATTGCACTGCTCCGGCACACAAGACGTGGAACTGGCAATGCTCGTCGACGACCACGGCATAATCGCATTCTGCTCGTCAAGGTTGATATGCAGGAGGGAGCTGTTGTCGTCCATCGTGGGGGACTCGTTGGATAGGAACCAGATCGATTCCTCGTCTAGATGGCAGAGCGAAACGCTGTGGTTACTTGTGCGGTCATCCACTGCGTCCAACACCCTGACTTGGCATCATTTCGAGGGGCAGAGCGACACCGCGGTCCCAACGAAAATTGCACCCCGAGCCTCCTCGATGACGCCAGCGCACGACGGTAAGTGTCCTCGATTATGCGTGTCTCTCTCGCACACTCCTCTGACTACACTTCTGCACTGACGCACATACCCGAAACCATTCAGCATTCTGCGCTCGCCTGATCACCGACTCAATACGAACATACTACGCGCAGCAGATACTTGAGCCGAGTGTGAGGGGTTTCCTGAGCGTGCTCGAGAAGCAGTTCGCGCGCGGAGACTTGTACCTGTTCGAGCTGCTGCAGAACGCGGTGGACGACGGGGCGGACACTGTGAGGTTTGCGATTCAGGACAATACGCTGCAGGTCAGCCACAATGGGCGGAGGTTCACGCCGCTTGACGTATTGGGGCTGTCGAGCGTGGGATTGTCGACCAAGTCACGGCAGGGGAAGCGAACCATCGGGTTCATGGGCGTGGGCTTCAAAGCCGTGTACAAGCGGTACGCCAGAGTGTGCATCCGGGATGGGACGTACTCGTTTGTGTACCAGGAACCCAATCAGAACAAGTCTGGGTACGGCTGGGTGATGCTACCGATGTGGAAGCAGCTCGAGGATGGCGCTGGCTCGGGCACGATGTGCCATTTTTCCCTGGAGCAACCTCGTGGGGGGATGCAAAGCGTCTTGAAGGACCTGTCGGTTCTGCCCGTGACTGCACCACCGCTGCTCGGACGAGCGGCCTTGCTGAAGAAGGAGGGCAGTTCGACAGGCGGGAAATGGACGCTGGACTGGAATAGCAAGCTGTACGTCGTAGAACGAGCTAGAATCCAACTATATACGAGGGACGACCGGTCGGAGATAGTCACTGTCAACATCACAGATGGACAGGGGCAAGAGCGTCATTATAAGTGGCTATTCGTGTCGCACAAGTTCATGCCCAGCGAAGCAGCTCGGTCGACATATCTGCATCACACAAAACGTTCCCACTCGGGTACGGAGGAAGTCTGTGGATTCGTGAACCTGACCACTCGATCGACCAAGGCCGGACGAGTCCACTCCGTTCTTCCGACCAAGATCAGCCTCCCGATACCGATGCACGTGCAGGGATCGTGGCTACTGAGCGTGGATAGGCAGGAGGTTCAGGACCTAAGTGATAATGCGTGGAATCTGGACATTCTGAAGTCGGTGCCATTAGTGTCGGCCAACTTCTTTAGATGGGCAGCGAACGAAAAGCTGGAGGACTACACGGCTCTGATGCCGATATTGCCAATGCCAAGCCCTGACAATCCTGACGCTACAGAGATGTTGGGACAATCCATCTCACTTCGAGGATTGCAGCGAGTCTTGTTCTCGCAACGAATCTTGCCTGTGGCAGTGCCACTAGGCAATGATTCTATGAAGGCCGCAGATAATTCGACAGGCACAGGATACTACGAAGGCCAGCATTCCATTTGGGTCCCGCCCAGCTTCTTGAAGTGGCTGTCACCAGAACTATTGAGAAATTGGCTCGGGAAGCGTCCCTTGCGAACTGATCTGATGGGAGGCGCGGCGTATCATCCAATCTTTTCATCAGTGCATGTGCTTGGCCAGCTGTGCCCACTTCCCGAGAGACGATCACAACTCCGCAATGAAATGCTGGAAGGCCCCCTAAGACAGCCAAATGCGCAAACTGCGCTTCGCCTGATGGCTGCGATTGGGGCTGCCTACGATACTCATCCGGACTTCATCACCGTTGGCCAGCACCACGATGCGAATGGAAGCAAGGCTGGGAAAAGCACGAGCAAAAATGGTACATCAAACAGTGCAGAATCATCGGCACCGGCGGTCGCCTGTCCTGCGCTCCCAGCATTGATGAGAGCATGGCCTGTTTTCTTAACGGCGGATGCTTCGTTGGTCACGCTCGATCAGATAGTGCTCCCTGCTCCAGATTTTGCATTAGTGCCAACAGATCTGGCACCCATATTAAGAGCGCACTTGATTAAAGAAGAGACACTGCAGCAACGCTTCGGAAATGGCAAGAAGCGAGGTAAAATGAGAGGGAGCGGAGGACAGCAAAAGAAGTCCAAAGCGTCTCTTCAACGACTTCGTCCATTACTAGAGGAGGCCATCATTAAAGCTGATCAGGCGAGCGCCAAGGCCGACAACAGCGCAGGTGAAGAAGCAGAAGCTAACACGGAAGATCAGCACGTCGCATCGTTTTTGCGCCGTGCAAGATCTGAGATGCCATCCAATGTGGTCGATGTGCCCTCCGCCGTATCCAATCTTTTCCACTCGATCAACAAACAGCGTGGCAGCTTGACTGAGGAGAATCTGTCCACCATTATGAGTATCTCCCGGTATGCTCTCGAGACGGAGAACTCAAGCCTCTTGTCCTATGTTCTTGTTGATGACCCGAATTGTTCAGGCCCGGGCGCAGGCATGAAGCTTCTGCCCGCTGGCCAAGCCTATGTTGGAGGGTCAATTGACGAGGGCGGACCTGGAGCTGACCTCGAAAATTTCGCCGGCATTTCTCTGCCATTCTTATCGTCCAAATATAGCAGCATGATTCAAGATTCATTCGCAAGGAAAAAATTCGTTAAGCTGCTATTGCGAGCTGGTGTCAAAGCAGGCCTTTCAGTTTCTGCATCTGCTGTGGTAGACGTAGAACGAGACAGAACTACTTTGCAGCTTATCTTGCCGAAATTGGCAGAGGGGGAACTGCCACCGGTGCGAAAGAAAGTGAAGTGCGAAGTCTCTTTACCGTATTATTTGGGAACCGTAATGCGCAAGAAGTATAGTCTCGTCGACGCCGAACTTTCCACGGAATGGGAACGCCTCGTCAGGTCAATGTCGGCAGACTCTGCTGTTGGATTCATTAAGTTGCTCCTGCAACTGCCTGTGGAGAATTCTCTCCGCGCAACACCGACAAACGTGCCCGCAGCAGCGAAATGTCTATCGGGACTGTCAGATGCTACGGCGCTTGTGAAAGATGAGGGCGTTTCAACCAATAAACTGACTGTTCGGCTAGCAGCTGACGTTGCAGTTCCCCTCAGGAGCAGGCTCTACTATCTACCGCCTGGTCAACCAGGGGCCAAGGCCTTGGACATTGCCGAGGCTCGCTTCGTAGGGCAGCTGAAGGCTTTGAAGTGGCTGCCGTGTTCTTTGGCATCTTCTAATTCCGAATCGACGCCTTTATCTCTCTACAGGCCGGAAGCATGTTTGCTTGATCCCGATCTGAACCGCCCCGAGATGCCGGTGGTGCACCTTCCGGATCCACTTCTCAGGCGTCTCAAGTCGAGTATCATTGCCCAGTCGTTGGAGTGGGGACGGACTGCGCCCCCTCCGCCTGTCACAGAGCTCGTAAAGCTTGCTCATGAAGCGAAATGTCTGAACTTCGACGACAGTCGTCGCGCAGAGATGTACACCGAGATGGTTTCTATTTGGACAGCCATCGCGCGTGCTCATCTCCGCGGAGGGTTATCTCCGGATGACATGAGGACCATAGAGAATTTGGTAAGAGATCCCTCGAATCTCTTCATTCCTTTGCGACGCAATCTTGAAGCTCGAGATAAGATTGGCTCGATCGTTTGTATAGATCGCTGCGTCAGAATGCCGGAATTGATCAACCACACCAACAACAGAGATGAGCTGAAACGACTTTCTGTCGCCTCGCTGGTTGCCTCGAACTTCATTGGCGACTACAATCGCGCAACAGATAACCCCTTTTACTCGTCGCCGGAAATCAGCAAAGCTACAATGGAATTGATGAACATTCCGGCTCTGGAAGACTACAAGACAGACGCCCTAATCCGAGCTTCTGGGTCATTCGTCCGGTATTGCTTCGAGGTGGAGCCTGTCATATCTTCTCGCTTCTCGGCAGTGCGAGAAACTTTCTCGTACGCCATGAGATGGTGCATTGAGTCCTCCACAGATTTCGGAAGAACAGACAGAGGGCTGAAGGTGTGGTGTCGTAGACTAGGCACGGGACCCAAGGCGCTCCGTCCTCGCTGGGTCTCTCCAAATGGACCGGTTCAGGTTGTTCTCGATGACAGTAAGGCTCGCAGTGCACTTCTCACACCAGAAATGAAGATCCAAACCCTTGGTGTGCTTGACCACCACGACAAAGAGGATTGCCCCAATGCACGCACTCTCTCGCGAATCGACAAGGAGGTTCTAATACACTGCGGCATATTGAGACTATCAGATGGCCGCTTCAAGATCAAAACGAGAGCTCGGGGTGCCGGGGCGACAATAGACGGGGCATCCTGGAGAGTCCAGTTGGTTTGTGCCTTGCTGAAGTCAATGGAAATTGACCGGGTAGAGTCCAGTGGAGATGCAATAGATCAAGCCTCGTCGAGCGAAAAAAACTGTTTCCTGGCCCCCAACTACGAGCCGCTTGATGTCCTCCGATACGAATCATTGACTAGAGAATTCAAGGCTCCTTCAATGAATGAGCCCGTGCTGACGCCAATGTATGCCGTATTTGGGCGCGCTCCAAAGTCACAGAAGAAATGTGTACTCGTCTCAGGCGGGCCCGAGGATTACTCGATTGAGCTGGAGGAGCTGATCTCAGGCTATGTTGGGGTCCTATCTGGGCCAGCGACGCAGACGAAGCCATACCGTGCGGCAATACGGCTACTATCTCATCTTGAGAATGAGGCTTCGTTTACAAAGTTCGTGAACCGAGATTTTGGTGATTCAGATGCAGCTCAAAGATGGAGAGATATCACTGAGCGCAACAAAACACTTGACAACTTGCGCAAGGCTGAATTGGCAAAGGATGCGAAAAAATTGCGCAGCCTCCTAATCACCGCCGAAGAATTGTGCGAGGACGATCCTGATGGCGGCGACGCCGTGCTTCAGGGTGCACGAGATTTGTTAGCGGCTCTCGAAGAAAACGAAGCGAATTTGAGGCGAATGAAGGAGCGCAAGGAAACACTGGACAACTTGCGCAAGGCTGAATTGGCGAAGGATGCGAAAACTTTGCGCAGCCTCCTAATCAATGCCGAAGCATTGTGCGAGGACGATCCTGACGGCGGCGACATGGTTCTACAACCTGCTAGGGATTTACTCACTTCGCTCGAAAACGAGGCTGCATCGAATGCTCGGGGAACTGAGAACAACGCGTTGAGCTGCGGACGCGGACGGGGCGTTGGGCGAACGTTGCCTTCTTGGATGAATTCTATCGATGGGCCCACAGCAGCACCTGGCGTGGAAACGTCAGAAGCCGCAGTGGGGCCAGAGCCAGTGACATCTGGAAGAGGACGAGGAGTCAGCAATCAACCTGCTTGGATGACTTCTGAAAAGGGCGTTACTGTTACCGCCGCGACTTTTGATTCGGTGAAGCTGGAAGAAGAAGATGCTGTCGTGCCTTCAAATCTCCCACCTCTGGTGTCGAACGGTGATCCTCCCCCAGTAGGAAGGGACCCTTTTTGTGACAACTCCACGCAGGAGGGTGATCTATCCGCAAGTGTGACTAGCCTGGCGCGCGTCGACCCAAAAGCTGGAGTTGGCAGGGGTCGCGGAGTATCCAATCTGCCAGCCTGGATGACGAACAAAGGTGATCCTCTGGGAAAGTCAGCCGAGGCAGACCCGCCATCAGCTCCTGCGAGTCTTCCAACAGTCGGCGCCGGAAGGGACCATGGAGTCTCCAACCTTCCGGCTTGTATGACCTCCTCCTCCTACGAGCCCACAGATTGCAACCCTGAACTGAAGGCCAAAGATGAAATAACCACAAAAGTTGGCGCCGGACGAGGCCGTGGAGTGTCCAATCTGCCAGCTTGGATGTCAAGCAAAGATCAGCCTGTTATAGGACCAATTGGCGGAGGCAGCATTGTATCGGATGCACAAGCAAATGCTGCGAAGCGTACGCTGCCGAAGGCTTCATTTGACAATACCGACGGGCGACCGACGAAGAAGTCTCGCGTCTCGTCCAGCTACAATCTAAATCTATCAATGGATCCAGACCAGGAGCCTGATTTCCTTGCTTGGCTGAAAGATAAGATCGATGAGAGAACAAAGCTGCATGGAGGATCGGCAACAATATCACGTATCGCCGGCGCGCTGGATTGATAGCAGCTCGTCACTACAAACTTTATCGCATTCTACTAGCTACAATTCCCGAGATTAGCTTATCTTGCTAAACGGGAAGAACTGGATTTGGAGCCTGCGTCTGCCGATCTCAGTACCAGTTCCGCAAAGGCAAGTGAACATATGGCCGCCATCTGGCGTTGACTTTTTGCTGGGTTATTTTCTCGTCTATCCATTCTATAGGAATACAGATGGCGAATCTTCTTCTTCTGTGCTTCGATATGAGTAATATGGATTGTAATCTATCATTTCATCAGCGACAGGCCTGCTCTCTTCGTTGTTGGCCCATTCCTTACTGCCATCTAAGACGATATATCGAGTACTCATCTGAATAGATCTCTGCCGCTTAGACACTAATGCTTCAAGTCCTCCATCTGGCGTACGCCCTCTAGTCCCTGAATCATCTTCGATACCGACGATAGCCGCTGATCCCATGCCCTGTATGTTGAAGTCGTACGCCAACTCGTCGCCTACGGATTGGTGCGAATGTTAGTATCAGGGCAGTCTGATTGACGCGGTCTCGCTGATACCCACCGAATGGATTTGCAAGCATACGGCTCAGAAATTCCAGCCCCAGGAAGCCATACGTGAGCAGTATGACAAATGTGAAAGTTGAGAGCGAGTCTTCCGCGAAATCATCTCCGATTAGTACAAACGGAAGAGACAGAGTCCAGACGGCCGTGAAAGTTCGACCCATTTGTACAAGAGGAAACGGAAGCGGACTCGAAGCCAATCGAAGTAGGTTGCGGTAGCTCACTTTGGAGTTTGCGAATCAGAAAAATTGTGAGCGCAGCGTCTAACAAGGCTTTCGGTTCTACTCACCTGTGAACTCATGCAGCTGGTCGATCATCTTACAACGCTCGAACAGTTCTATCTTCACCTCTCCCGTACCGTCATTCTTGCGACAAACTCGATCGCTTTCAGTGTAGAGATGGGACCTCAATGAGTGTACCAGCACCATCGGGTCATCACTGCCTGATGTTATGACGCGGGCACCTTGAACCGACCCCCTTGTTCCAATTTTACTCGATAAGTCTATCCCAACGCCCGTTCGATGACCGACGTTCCTTGCCAGTGCCGCAGAATGCCTCTCATCGCGGAGAACCGCAACGGTCTCGTGAATGAGCTGAACAATTGCATCCTTGGTTTGACAACGCCAAGCAGTTGCAGCAGGACTTGTATATTGTTCGGTCATTGTTATGGCGAGTTGATTAAGCTCGCGCAACGTCATCATCACATGACCGCACCCAGTCTGCGCAGTTATGTAACGTTGATAAGCAAGATTGACCTAAACACAATTGTGAGACTGCACAGGGATCTGATCTCTTTGACCTGTGTGTTGCGGCACCCACCTTTGAGACTCCGAGGTAGCTTATCAAAATAGACATCATCGCATGGGCAGTGGGCAGAATAGACACATCGACTCGAGTGTACTTCTTGGTCAGTGTCAGCAGTGACAATGAAGCGATGTTTGCCACGCAGTATGGCAATACCAGAGGCCAGACTGTTGCCGCGAACCTAAAGACGATAGCGAATGGGTGCTGTCAACAGTCACCTGTGAGAGAAGAAATACGAACGTGCATTCTCTTGTTATATCGCTACCTTTATGTGGAACTCATCGTAGTAATGATTGCCTCTCATTATCAGATTTGTTGCATTGACCACGGTAGAATGATCTCGTAAAGAGTATTCCCGCCACCAACACCTGTCAGTACAGCCAGGTCTTGAAATTGAAAGTCATCCGCAGAGTCACCGCGACCACCAGGGTATGGGCGCCGCCGCCGTCGCTCCCCCTGGCCTTGTGCTTCGTCACGTCTAGACCGGGATGGTGCGTGGATGAATCTCTCAAACAGGCATTATTACTAGGTACAGGCATGGCGCCGATGAGGACGGTATCTAGGTAAAGTAAGACCTAAGTACACTCGACTCGCGCGAGGGAGATGTGTGTGTATGTCTTTTTACAATATGTTACCGTAGTGATGAAAAAGCGGTCACCCGGCAAATTTATCGATCAAGATTCA
>JAAMXK010002668.1:0-10159 GCA_019693575.1 Thalassiosira oceanica | reverse complement strand
TGTGTGATCCCAAAAAATCGCTCTTCTAGCAACCGCGCGGGGGAAACGACTGTGAACGGGCAGCCCGCCCCACAACAACCAGCGACACAAAGCATCCAGCATATCCCGGATCTAGGGCGGATAGCCAGGGGGCAGCTCGAGGATGACGCGAGGACGTCCACATTAATCTTTCATCACCCTTCGAGAAATATGGTTGTCGTCGTCGCATTGCTGTTCCTACAGCTACAAGCGACCGAGGCGTTTCTAAGATCGCCTGTCAGAAGATTGCCTGATGTGCCGTCACGGGGCCGAGGGGTAGAGAGCTCGAAGTCTCCCCATACTGTGCCAGCCCGGCCACTGTTTGACAGCTTCACCAGCTATGGGCGTAGATCCGTGTCATGCGGCGTTTCCAAGAGTCCTCTGCCAGTTCGGCCGCCATTCGGGGACATGGACGATGATGCGAACGCGTCAGCAGCAGATCCGACATCTCCAGAAAAGGAGTGGCCGGTCGTCTCGGGCAAAAAGACTATGGAGCTCGGAGACAGCAAAGTGACAGTCTTAAAAGGCGGCGAAAAGGCGGTCAGCGACAACGACATTGTGTCAAGGCTGGCGGTCAGCGACATCGAGATTGTGTCAAGGCTGGAGGAGCAGGAAGAGGAGTTCGTACAGGACATGGACGAAGTTGCCCTGATGTTGACTTCTGAACCGCCACGAAACGACGGCGAACTCTCAGGAAACTCGGGGAGTTCTCCCATACCACGTCCCCCCTTGACTCCGCCCACTTTAGAATCGATCGCGTCAAATGATGATGAGTTGCTGGTCTCATCCGAGTCAACTGACGATTACGCGGAGCAGGCCCGCGAGGATGAAATCCGATCGCTCGAGCAGCAGGGGAGGGAGACGAACCAGACGTTAGAAGAGGAGCGGCTGAAGCTCGCGAGGGCACTGGAAGAGAAGGAACGAGTTGCGGCCGAGTATAGCTATTTGATTCAATCCTACAAACAGTTGAAGGCCGACCTCGCATCGATGTCAAATGACTGGTTGTCGAAGATTGGTGCGTCGGACGATAAAATCAAAACACTCGAAAGCCGGCTCGAAGATAAGTCCAAAGCCGTACAAAACACGAGAGATAAAGCAGACAAGCTGCAGCAACGGGTAGGTGATATGGACCATGCCCATTAAGCGTTGTGGTCGCCCTCTGACATTCTCTTACCTAGTGCGAAGAATTAGCCGAAACGCTCAACGAATATGCAGATCAAGTGAGGGGGTTGCAAAAGACCATTGATGGCCTGAAGAGTGACTCATCGTTAGTCGAAGCCAGAGAGTCTGGTCGACAAGAGGAGAGGCAGCGCAATATAAACAATCTCCAGACACTAAGTGATGAATATGACGCATTGCTGGAACGCAAGCAGAAGAAGATCAACACCTTGAGGACAACTCTTCGCAGCGCGAATGTTAGAAAGCGAAGGCTCGAACGCAACAAGGATTGGGATCGACTGGAAGTTCGAAAAGAAGTTTCGAAGCAGGTCAATTCTCTTAAAGCGTCGCTGAATGAGAAGGAGGCTAAGATCAGATCTTTGAGCTTGCTAGTCGAAAGTTCAGAGAAGGCGCTGGAGGAGAGGGACGGGCTCGTGACTGATATCATGTGAGAAGGAAGTCACGAAATCATATCTCAGATATCAATCTAACACTTCGATTTAGGAACTTGACGGCTGCGTTTGATGAACTTCAATGCGATATCGAGTCCAACACCAAACAATACGATGAAACGTTACTCATGTACCAAAACGAGTCCAAAGCAAAGGATGTTCGCATAAAGGACCTCGAGGATCAATTGGCTCTTGCCAAAGAAAGAATCGGGGTGCTGGAAGGAGAAGTCGAGTCATTGAGAGCTGAGTTGGTTCGCGAGAAAGCAATCAATGCAAATCTCACGTCGACTGTCGCTCACCTCGAAGAGGAAGTCAAGTTGGGACAGACAAATGCAGCCGGGTATGAAACTGTTGTCGGTGTATTGAGGAAAGAATCCGAATCGCTCAAGTCCGATGCGCAAACGAACGAGATGAGACAACTCGAGCTAGAAGCGCTGTTAGAAAAGACAAGGGATTCATTGGTAGTAGAGAGAGAGCGGGTCATCGAAGACATGAAGGAAAAAGATGAAATGATCGCTCAGCTCGATCGCGATTTGGCTGACAATTTACAGGACGCTCTGGCTCAAAAGGCCGCACTGAAACGCTCCGATAAAGAATTGTCGAGGATGACGGGCAGATACGATGCCGAGAAAGAACGGGCCGACTCGCTCGAGAGGAAGATTCAGAAGTTGAACCAGCTTACTCTCGAATCAAGCCCTTCAGGGGTGAACCTGGATATCTCAAAACAATTGGAGGAAGTGACGAAGCAAGCGGAAGAGTACAAAAAGCTGGTATCATCTTATGAAGAAAAAACAAGTTTCCTGTCGCAGCAGCTGATTCTCTCTGGCCAAGCCGTGGCCAACAAGCAGGCCCGACTAGAGACATTGCAGCATGAGTTAGGGGAGGCCACTGCCAACGCTGCCACCATAGACGAGACTAAGTCAAGAGAGGCGTTGTCGGACGAATCGTCCGAATTAAAAGTTGCGCTGTCAAACCTACAAGCCAAATCGGATCAATTCAAACTTGAAGCCAACGAGCAGATACTCGACCTCACGAAGGCCTTAGACGCGAAACAGAGGTCACTGCTAGAGCTGGAGACAAAACTCGACCAGCAGAGCAGTGTAGTCGACCCGAATCTCGAGCAGGAAGTTTCGAACTTGAAGAAGGCCATTGCAGATTCTCAAGCAAATTCCAAAGAGAAATTACTCCAGAAGAATGAGTCGATCAAACAGCTCGAGGACTCCATCGCCGTATTGCAAGCGGAGCTAACGGACCTGAAACACGAGAAGTCTCAGCTAGGCGAACGGCTAGATGCCGAAATGAAACGCAGCGAGGATAGCTACGTCAGCTACGATAAGCAACTCAAGGCAACGAAGGCTCGCATGGCGCAGGAGAAGGCGTCGTCCGTACAGCGAGTCGAGGCCGAAATGAAGGAGACCATACACCAGCTCGAGAGCGAAGTGAAGACTTTGAGTAGCAAGCTATCCTCCTCTGGCGGCGGTGAACGTCGAGGCTTGCCCCCCACGACCGACAACGGCTACCTGAAGATACTCGAGATGGAAGGTGAGGTGCGCCGCAGCAAGGATGCCGAGGTCAAGTTGATACAGTCGAACATGCGCATGCAGCACAGGATTCAGGAACTTGAATTGGGAGCAAAGGAGAGATCGGACGAGGCGGCCGGGTCCGCCCAGAAAAATGACGACGCCGATCGGCAGGCGCTGCCAAACTACTACAAAGATTCGAAGAGAACGAGAGTGGTCGCAGCCGTCAGCAAGGCACTGCGACAGATCTTCGGAAGGAAGAAGTCATCCTAATAGAAGATTATTAGGACAGGAATGCGTCCGCTCAGACAGATGACGGCGCCGATCGGCAGGCGCTGCCAAGTTACTACATGGAGTCGAAGAGGCCGAGAGTGGTCGAAGCTGTCAGCAAGGCACTGGGACAGATCTTCGGAAGGAAGTTGTCATCCTAATATAGAAGATAATAAGGACAGGATGCTTGAAATCTCTGATATCTCCACGGGTTTTGAACGTTTGCAGTTCTTCCACGGGTTGTACGCGAGAAAGCCCACCGTTGGTCGTTGGGGGGATATCATCCATTCTTCAAGACCTCTGCCAGCGTATTGTTTTGCACGAAGAATCCTAGCCAGCACAGACCCCAGCTACAGAACGTCGTGGAAGCAATCCAGCCAGAGAGCAAAGTAGAGCTTGATGTCATATCCTTTTAATGTTCCAAATATGGCACATTGCGCCCGATCGACTAGCCGTTCCGGTCCGACGGCCGATCGAGGGCCTCCAACCCCCAGGCCGCACCATCGCTCTTCTCACTTCTCGTCTGGGGTCTTGCACTGCATCGAGTCCACCGCGTGCACCGCGCCCTGCAGCTCCTCCCAGAGCGCCTTGTACACAAGCTGCTGCCTCTGCACCGGCCTCTTCCCCTCGAACAGGGACGACGTCACCTTTATGCTGATGTGCGACCCGTTGGGGTCGTCGTATGCGCCTGCGCCGACGGTTTTTTGCGAGCGATGTCGCCAGATGATGTTGTGTGAGTCAATGTTATTACGCGGCGCGATGTGTGTAGGAACTCATCGCGGACGGCGTGAAACAAGTTCGCCACATTGGATATTGCGTACCGAGAACCTCGACGTCGTCAGTCTCCAGCGCCTGGAGAAGGTATTTGCAAAGGATGGAACGGGTGAGTCGGCGACTCCTGCAGCCTGGTAGGGCAACGTCCCCCCGCGTGACGACGTGTCACTTGTCACAGTCGGCACAAAGTCTCGCGCACGCGGGGTCCCGACCCGCGATGTCCCTCCTTACTTTCGCGATCTTCTCCCGGCATGTCTCCACGACCGTGAGCTCGTCCTCCGTCGGCGTCGACATGAAGCGCGGCGCGGGCGCCGTCCGCCTCTGCTGGGACTGCTGAAGCGCCGCCCCCGCCGCGGCCGGCCGAGCGAGCGCCGACGCGCCCCGGGTCGAGAGCAGAGAACCGCGGGCCGCCGCCGTCGTCGCGAAGGACCTGACGGATGACGGTATCATGGCGAGGAGTAACGTCGGCAGCAGTAGGGCTAGGGGCCTCGACAACATGGTCCAGAGTCCAACTCAACTCAGCAACACTGCCCACACTTCCAAAGTCAAACAACCAAACGATTTGCGCCGCAACGCAAATCTGGCGGTTTATCGGCTTGAGGATCATATTATACGCAACAGCTTCGTGCTAAAGCAAGTCAGAAAGAGATGAGAAGACATCGATCGACGAAAAAGTTTGCTCGAAGCAGGCTCGGACGGCCACAAATGCCAATGAGGGGCTTGTGGCTCCGGCACCCGAGGGCCAAATTCGTCCCTCCCCCCCGGACGAATGTGACGGGACAGGAGGGTCGCGGCGACGTCGGCACTGTCGAACACTCGACAAGACGGCGTCGAAAGAAAGACGGGCGTTGGCGAACCCTCCGCCCGTCCTTTCGTCGTCGCCTACGCCCGAGAAAGCATGTGGTTCCCTCCCTCGGCTCCCGCCGAGAGGTTAGACAGCTCGGGGCGAAGCGAGCTGTCGACTCGCCGACCCGAAAAAATGACGCCCCACCAAACTTTCTCCACACCTTTCGCATCGAGATGTCGGCAATCGAGCCGTCGAGCCGATTGCCGATTCCTCGCCATCACAATCCTCGAACACGCGCAACGCAGAGAGAGGGAGAGTCAGGTTCCATCGCATCCGCCCAAGGGCCCGACCGAACTTTGTCTCGCTCGCTACCCCGGCAGACCGAGCGGCCGAGGCTCTTCGACTCGACCCCTACTGCGCAGTCTCACAATCCCGGACGGCAAAGAGGCAGCAAGAGTCAGCGAAGAGGCGACAAGGGGTCAAGAATAGGAGAGGAACGAACGAAGATGTCCGGCATGTTCGGCCCGTCCCGCCGCCGCCACGGCCGTCCCGTCGCGGCCTCGGCCCTTCAGGAGATCGAGGTCGTGAGCATGGACGACGGCGAGGCGGAGTCCGAGTACGTCCTCGAGAGGGGCGTCGCGGCCCACCCCTCGGCCTCCTCCTCCTCGTCCGTCCCGCACCGACCGCACCTCGTCGCCACGTCCCCCCTCTCCCTCGCCGACTCGTCCGACTCGACCACGTCGACTTCCGGCGGGTGCTGCGGCTGGCGCCGCCCGCCGTCGTCGCAGGACGAGGCCAACGGCCGTCTCGAGTCGCTCCTCGCCATGGCGTCCAAGGAGCGCCCGGCACGCTCCCCCCCGGGTTCGCGGCGCGAGAGGAGGGACCGTGCTCCCATTTGCCCCACCCCGGTCAGCCACGCGGCGCGCGCGTCCCTCCTCGCCGCGACCTCGGGCGTCCGGCCGATACGGCCCGACCGGCGGGGACCGCCGGTGAACGACCACGACAGGACGAAGATGGTCGACTGGTACTACGAGATGTCCGACTTCCTGAGGATCGAGAGGGGCACGGCGAGCCGGTCCCTGACGCTCCTCGACCGGTTCATGTCCTCCGGGGCGGCAGACGGCGGGGGGGACGGACGCCGGAGGGCGCCGTACTCCCGGCGGGACGTCCCGGGCGTCGTGGCCGCGGCCCGTCTGGACCGGGACGAGTACCAGCTGGCCGCGCTCACGGCGCTCTTCCTCGGGATCAAGCTCCACGAGCGGCTGAACATCCAGCCGGGACACGTGGCGTACCTGAGCCGGGGGCGGTACGGACCCGACGAGGTCGTGGAGATGGAGGGCGTGATGCTCGCCGCGCTGGGGTGGAGGGTGTCGGGTGCCGACAAGGTGGACTTCGTCGAGGCGCTCGTGGGACTGCTCCTGCCGTCGGGGGACGGGGGGGAGATCGTCAGGGACGGGTCGAGCGACGACGTCATGATGGTCGACGGGGACGACCCGGCGTCGTCGGTGGCGGACCTTTCGCACCTGCAGGTGAGTTTCCGAATGGAGTTTCATCTCGCGCGAACCGTGATTGTTATTGACCACCGAAGTCTCACCGCCATCGCTCTCTCTTCCTCTCCATCTCCAACCGGGCAACAGATACAGCTCTCCGACTTCGACGCCACCTTCTCGTCCCAGCGCCCGTCCCTCGTGGCCCTCGCCGCGGTCATGAACGCCTTCGAGCTCAAGCGGGACGCCCTGTCGGACTTACAGGCGCGCGGCTTCTTGGAGGGGCTGCGCACCGTCACGGACGCCCTCTGCCCGGCCCCGGGGGACCGGGGCGAGGTCGCGTCGGCGGTCGACAGGCTCCGTCTCCTCGTGGAGCCGCCGTCGACGTCCGCCCCGTCCTCCCCGCCGCCGGGGGGGGACAGCGCGCTCGACGCGGCGCTCGAGACGATGGACGGGTTCGACATGGGGGACTTCCTTTGCTGCGGCTCGGCCGGGGACGACCGGCCGTCGGCGCCGAGCGTCGTGGAGGCCTCGTCGTCGTCGTCGTCGCTCGGGTCGTCGCGCAAGGCGGCGGCGCGGGGGGAGAGCGGCCCGTCGCCTACGTCTGCCATCGCGAGCATGCTCTTCGGGGCGTCGTCGAGGCAGTAATAGAGGGGGGAGGGAGAATAGAAGGGCCGACGGAACCTTTTTGCCTGCGCGTTAGCATTTCTGTCTGTAATATTTACTAGAACCGAAACTTACTCGGCCCAACTGAGTGTGCTGTGCTTTGCTCCTCGCGCTTTGTACCACGCATGCATCTCATCGAAGGGTAGGAGAGTATCTGCTTGATTTGCCATCAGTTTCAGGTTTCATGCAGATACAGATACCCACGAGAATAAGTTGTTTGTCTCGCCCTCACCAAGGGACTTCATGATTCCCAGAAAACTATGAACTCGGACTTGGCTTGACTAGATAAGCGGTGGATCAAAGAGGTGCAACCCATGTTTTAGTCTTCGGGGAAATGACAAGCTCATAGAGAAGTTAGTTCAGTCTTCACAATCTAGGTGTGTCTGAGGATGACCACCCGCCCTATCATGAACTCTTGAACTAAATTCTGCAATCAACAAGCAATCCTAGACTGTAAGCAAAAATAGCAATCCTAGTAACAAAAATGGTCACTTGTGAGACAGTGACTTCTATGATACTGTACAACATTCCACAATTGACAGTCAATTGTACTTTTGCTGCCTTCGCATCTCTTCTTCGTAGGCAAGCCTCCTGTTCACTACTTCTTCCATCTTGCCCATTGGTGGACCGAATACTGGATCATATCTCAATGAATCCATCAGAACCTGATTGTTGTCGTGTTTGCCATGAGTGACGTGCCTTGTTGGCACCCTGTTGTCGCGGTAGTATTTTTCATGCTCCGCCGAAACCTTAGCTTTTCTCTCATCCGACATGTGAGATTTGAATATAAAGTCCAAAAATGTCGTCATGGAACGAGACGGGTGGTCTATCCAGTTGTCCATGGACATGGTAAGGATGTCGAGTGTTCTGTGCCTAGACTCAAGATTTTCGTTTTCTTCCATCACATCCCGCTGGATTTGTTGAAACAATATTATATCAGTCGTCATGAGCGCAAGGTGTGTAAACTTGTCGATAAGGGCCATCTTTAGCCCCTCCTCAGGCGGAAGCTTCAAAAGATGGTCATAGTATGGAGCTTTCTCAAGCCCGGGTCTGGTCTGGTATAATATATGGCAATCCATATACATAAAGTCGAAGTCTTGGCGGTTCATGATACCCGCCTCCGAGAGGAAGGGCTCGGCCAAATCTACGAATAGATCGTCCCACCGCCCAACCGTCTTCTCGCTTAGCGTGATGCAAGGATTCGTTTTGTGGACGAAATCTTCAGGAGTGTCAACCTGGCGATGGTAGTGGTAGTTGGATACCGCCATCGAGAACGGATTGCGCACCAAGTGTATCAGTTTCACGCCCCACTTCTGCTTGCGAGTGTTTCTGTGGTCCATGATCAGGTGCTTCAGAACTTCTCGACCGCAGTGAAATTCGGGGGCCTCGAGGACTACCACCGTGCCCGGCTCAAGGTTAAGCTTCGTGCACTTGGTCTTGCGCGAGAACTCGTCGCGCGCGTTTATGTAACGCCTTTCCAATCGTTGAAAGTTTTGTTTCATTTTACTGCTGTGGGACGATTCAATGCCTCGTTGAATTTGCTCAACTAGCTGGTTGGACAACGCGTGTCCCATTTTGTGGTAGGTGACGATCACGTACGCGTATTTGTGGCTTCGCAAAAAATGGGATTGGAAATTAGACGAACGCGAAGCTCATGCCCCATGCTTCCGCAACTCAGCCAACTTACAAGCGTGGTCCATCTCCGGCGTTCACCGAAACGGGTTCCTCATCACTATGTTGTTTTTCCTCATCAATAAGTTGTTTTTCCGCATCAATATGTTGTTTTTCCACACTGAGCTGTTGTTCTACCGGCGCTCCTTGCCTGGCAACAGGCGAAACAACAGAACCTAATCGTGGTTTCGGGGGTAGCAGCGATCCCCGCTCCATTACCTCGTCGCTTTCTCGCTCCATCGCCTCTTCGATCTGTCGTTCCAACATCTCTTCGGTCTCTCGAAAGTCTTCTCCTGAATCCAACTGCGATTTCATGGACTGGTGAGGGTCCGCCTGCTTCGTCCGAAGGTATGTGTAGTTCCCCGATATGCCCGATATTGCGCACATCGCAAGAACCACGAAGGCTACCGCGCATCCTGAGAGAAAGGCCGATAAAATGACCTTGCTCCTCTTCGTCATCGGCTCGCGATCCACGTTCCCGTTTCCGCCAACGACAGCGTAGTCGGCTGCGACCGCGTCCATTTATTTGGTTTCGGTGGTCGTGGTCAGGGCTAGGGACGTCTCTTCGATCCCCGCATCTAGATATCCCCTATCGCTATTGTACAATGTACAATGGTGACCCAGTGCGTAGCCGCCCTACGCCCTCGATACTAGCGACCTCTTCATCTTCAGCGTCGGTGACGCCGTCGAGCCGTAGCCGACCACCTACACAACGGCGACACCAGACGACACCTGGACCTTGTGCGACTGTGCAGACAAGCAGAGGCCTCTCGGACAGCAGTAGCACTCCGAGCCGCCCCACTGACGATTCTACGATTCCTTGGGCGGGTACAATAGCAAGTTTGATGGTTGCGTTTGTGCGTTTGCAGGCGAGCGCCAGACATCGATCGCCTCGCCCGTGGTGCCTGTCATTGTGATGACCCCCCGTTTCATAGGCAGGTAGGTTGCGGGATTGAGGGTTGGCGTTTGAGGTAACGACGCTTGTTCTGCAATTTCCGACTCTATCAACCACGGATATCACGTCGCTCTCCTCTGCCATTAAAGGGTCTTCCATCTTGGTCATGTAACTACGACCATCGAACAGAGTCTATCGACGAAGCTTTCGCGCTCAGTGAACAGAGTCGAAGGTCTGACGAATGAGGGGTATCCCCAGGCAAAAACAAACCTCATCGCCACCACCCGTCCCACACGGCAGTATCAGGATGGGAGGTACGTACCTAGGTAGAGATAACATGTACGTAGCTCCCACTTCGCCTAGCCTCCTCTCCTTCATCAGTAGGGACGGGGGATAGAGGTGTTGTACACCCGCTCCTGCTGACAGGCCATGAGTTCACGCTACCTCTAGAGTGTTCTTTT
>JAAMXK010002637.1:0-17864 GCA_019693575.1 Thalassiosira oceanica | reverse complement strand
GAAGTCGCCGTAGGGACCGATGGAGACTGGGAGGAGTAGTCGGTTGGCGCGGTTTTCGTGCTTTACGGCTTTTGGTACCCTAAGCATCGAGAACCAAGGCTTATCAACCAGATGGACCCCGACGCTCACGATCTGCCGCCTCCTAATGCGTGCTGAGCATCGCCGCGCTAACGCGTGTGATGGTCTTAGGCCACAATGCGAATGGAGAACAGGCACCAAGAAAGTCGACCGCACCCACCAAGTATGTAGTAAAGTTAGCTAGCGGCGCGAAGCTAGCGGCGCCGCGAGCGAAGACTCGCGCCGCGGCAAATTGCAGGTAGAACCATCGATGGAAGCGATGGCCATAGATCGATGAATATCGGGAGTTAGACCGGCGTTCGAAGCTTCTACAGCCTATTCGATATATTAGGAGTTCACCTTCTGCGCGGTTGGGCATAGATCGTCTTCTGAAAATTGGCCATTTTCAACGCCATAGAGCGCGCTGGTTGACTACGGCCCGCCGCAGCGTCGACCGCCGCGATTGTACCATCTTCCACAGTGAGAATGGCCGCCGAGGAGTAGGATATTTGGATCCTACGTGTCAAAATGGTCTAGAGACGTGCTCGGCGGGGTTCCTGGGGCATATCTATTGGGCCGTCGGAGGTGTCCCTTCGACACTGTGTATCCCAGTGCTTGCTCGATGATCGTTCCAAAAACGGTCGCTATCTAGTGATCGACGGGCTCAGCGGATGGCAGGAATCGATTCGGCGGACTATTTTACCCCGGAGTACATCTTGGATCTACTTCCATGGTGCACCTCCGGCCAATATTGGCCATTGTCCGCACCTCCGGTTTCCCGTGTTGCTATGTAGGCGTTGTGGTGGGTGCGGTCGACTTTTGACTTTCGCCTCACATTGGGGGGGAGACACGGAGCTGACAGCTCCGCCACCGCTTTTTGGCCGAAATTTTTCGCCGCTAGCTTTGCCCCGTGCTTTGACTTTCGCGCGCTGACGGGCACAATGATAAAAGTGCGGAAGCGTGTCTGCGCGACAAACACAAAGCACGGTGATCTACGGTAGGAAAATTTTGAACGCGGAGCTGACAGCTCCGCGTCTTTACCCAACATCGCGGCGCGTGCTTTTACCGCGCGATGCTCAGCACGCATAGCTCGAGCGTCCCGTCGACATCCACGAGAACCAGCGCTTCTGGGTTGGTCGAGGTTTCTCGAGGAAGGATTGCTCCCCACCTCGAGCGGAAGCCCTACAGCATAGCACTGCTGACGGGTCGCTGAGTGAGTTTCAAAAGTCTCTTCCTCTCCTCTCTCTTCGACGATCTCACCCTTTTCCGTTCACGCTGAACAGGCTTCAGGACTGTCCGAGAGGCAGCTCTGTCGCTGCTTTGAGAAGCGAGCAAGGAAGGCTCTGTGCTGTGAATACATTCCCTGCAGGTCACTGCGGGACTCTCAAGACTCAACGAACCCCGCAAAGGCTAGGCCGCACTGTCATCTGCCTCATGATCATGAGTCTGACAAGCTTCCCTTAGCCTTGGATCTTGTCTCAATTCGGGGCTCTCTGAAAGCCACCGCCATCGCGTCATCGCCCTCTACCTACGATCTACTGCTGTAGACAACATTACAACATACTCTCCAGTCCCTCACAACTTGAAGAGAGAGGGAGGGGAGCCTACCCGGTAAGCCAAGAGGGTCTTGTTCCTTCTCCTCGAGACGAGACCCCGGCCGAATGAAGGAGCAGCGGCGCCGCCTCCTCGAGACGGACTTCCACATCGGCGTCGTCGGGTGCGGCCTCGCCGGCCTCTCGGCCGCGCTTTCCGTCGTCCGTTCAGTCCGCTCCCTCGAAGGCCGCGGGCGCCGGGGGGGGCGGGTCACAGTCTACGAGCGCGACCGGTCCCCGGACGACCGCCGGGAGGGCTACGGCATGACCCTCACGTACGACCCGTCCGGGCCGCTGTCCCGCCTCGGCGTCCTGGAGGACGTCGCGCGTAGGGACTGCCCGTCGCGGTGCCACTACCTCTTCGACGAGAGGGGCGTCGTCATGGGGTACTACGGCAACGCCTTCCGGGGGGACGGCAGGGGGGCCGGGCAGAGGGGCAACCTGAGGATCCCGAGGGGGGAGCTCCGCGACGTCCTGCTGAGGGCGCTGGGGGAGCAGGACGGGAACTCGACCGTCGCGGTGGAGTGGGGCAAGAGGCTCAGGTCGTACGTCGACCGGCCCATGCTGGAGAGGCTGGACGAGCTGAGGGCGAGCGGCGCCGGGAGGAAGAGGGTCGCCGGGTCCTCCGACTCGCAAGCCGGCTTGCATGGTGACACGAGGCGGCCCGTGCTGCTCCACTTCGAGGACGGCACCTCCGACTCCGTCGACCTCCTGGTCGGCGCCGACGGGGTCAACAGCACGGTGGCGCGACAGTACCTCTCCGCCGCGGCCCCGTCCGGGAAGAAGCGCAAGGGGAGCGGCGGGGACGCGGGCGGCGAGGAGAGGCCCAACGGAGACGACGACACTCGGCAACAAGCGTCCCCGCGGCGGGTGGGCATATTCGTCGTGCTCGGCATCACGGACCACCTCCACCCGCTGATCGACGAGAGGGCGTACCACACGCTGGACGGGACGAGCCGTCTTTTCCTGGCAAGTCTATTTCGATTTTGCGTTGTCTCCTCTTGGACACTGCTCTAACTCGCCCTGTGCTCTGACACGCATGATCGAAAAACGAACAGATGCCCTTCTCGGGGTCGAGGCTCGACGACCTCCTTTCGGACGGACGCGGGGACGGCGCGGTCCCGAGGAGGAGGAGGAGGAGGACCATGTGGCAGCTCTCCTTCCCCGCGGACCGGGACGAGTGCTCGAGGCTCGGGCGCATGTCGCCTGAGGGGCTGAGGGACGAGGTCCTGCGGAGGTGCGGGGACTGGCACGAGCCGTTCCCGGGCATGGTCCGGTCGACTCCGACGGGGACCGTGTAAGAGTCCTCTCCATTGTGCGTGTCTCTCCCCGCGCACCGATCTGACTGCTCTTTCTGCGCTGACGCGCACAATCGAAAAAACTCGCAGCTGGGGCACGGAGCTGCTGGACCGCGATCCGAGGGCGTTCCTGGATCACAGGGCGAGGCTCGAGGCGCACGGCCGGTTGCCGAGCAGGGTCGTTCTTGTGGTGAGTACTTCGCATGTTTCCGCCGCCTTTGGCCTGATTGTTGTCGGAAGGCTCGATCTCGTCTACCTTCCTCTTCTGGAGTTATGTTCACCTTGAGCTTTGCGCTTGTGACAGGGCGACGCCGCGCACTCCATGACGCCGTTCAAGGGTGAGTCGGGTCGCGGATTACGACACAGTTGTCATGATCCTTCAAACCTTTTGAAAGCCCTAACGAACGGCCCGAAAAAACAGGCCAGGGGGCCAACCAGGCGCTCGCGGACGGGCCCCTCCTCGCCAGCTGGCTGGGGAAGAGCAAGCTCGACTCCGCCGTGCGCCAGTTCATGAACGAGATGACGAACCGGAGCAGGGTCAAGGTACTCGCGTCGCGCGAGGCGGCGGCGAGGCTGCACTCCCCCGACTGCTGGAAGTGGATGAGGTCGCAGGACGGGCCGCGGACCGAGGACCCGACGACGGGCGGCGGCGCCGTGTTCCACGGCGTGGGGAAGGACGCCGACCTCCTCCTCGAGACGCTAAGGAGGAGGGGCATAGGCGCGTCGCTCGGGGGCGCCCTCGACGGCTCGATACGGGCCGTGATCGAGGAGCTGGGCATCGCGGGGGGACGGTCGCATGTCGCCGGGGGGAGGGACGGCGGGGGGAGGACTCCGGACCAGCTCCCGTCGCTCCAGTCCCGGTCGCTCGCGTGCTCCGGGGCAGGAGACGTCGCGGGGCTCAGGGAGCTGTCCCGGCGGGACCACCGGGCCGTGCCCCCGGCGAGGGACGCGAGGGGGCGCTCCTGCCTCCACCTCGCCGCGCGAGCTGGGCACCTGGACTTGTGCAAGTGGCTCCTGTCGGAGGCCGGGCTCGACCATGCCCTGCTGGACGCCGACGGCAGGTCGGCGCTCGATCTGGCCAGGTCGGCAAGCGAGGACGCCGACGGCGAGGTTGTCGATTTGCTCGTTAGATGGAGTCAAAGTGTGCCCTAAGGAGGATAGACTCAAGTTTTTGAATTATTTGGTGCCACAGGATGCTACTTTACACTTCCTACTTGAATATATTATTTCTCTACTATACACGGATGGTTCTGTCCCGGCCGACCCATTGCCCCTTTTCACATCAAACGAGTTCGTTCTCCTCGCGTTCCCGCCGCTCTGACTCCCTGACCGCAGCGAGGGCCTCGTAGTCCCCGTCCGTGACGTCCGCTCCCTCTTCCCCGCTGCCGAACGACTCACCCACCTGGAACGCCTCATTGACCGCCTCGAGGCTCGGTGCGTTGACGAGCTCCACGTCTTCGCCGCTTCTGCTGTACAGATCCCTCCCCTCCAGGACCTCCCTCTTCTGCCGCCGCTTCTTCCCGAAGATAATCGCCACTAGAGCGAGCGTCACGATAATCCCCCCGAAGACGCCCAGCCCGATCGCCACGGCCTCGTTCCGCTTTTCGACACCGCTGTTCTCGTCGTGGACGTCGGCGCTTAGCAGGCCCTGCACCTCGCCGGACTTCTTGTCCACGAGGTAGTGGTACGTGATCCCCATCAGGTACCGCTTCTCGACGACGCTCTTGCCCTCGTAGACGAAGTCGAGGCGGGCGCAGTACGTGTGGTCGAAGATCCCCTGTCTCTTCTCCTCGTCGGTGAGCGTCGCGATGTGGACGGCGGAGGCGACGCCCTCTGTGAAGTAGGTCGAGTTGGCCTCGTTCGTGAAGGACGTGCAGTCCCCGTCGAGTATCTCCGCCTTGGCTGGGAGGCCGACGGGGGTGAAGAACTCGCAGTAGACCACTAGACAAAATGAGAAGTCCCGAATCCAATCGAAGAATGGTGGATGTGGTAGGATTTAGAGTGAGGTTTGTCTGGACAAAGTGGAAAGGGTCGTGTATCACATTCTTCTCCACTCACCCGGCACGACGTCGTCCGGGCCGTCCATTGCCTGAACCACAGCGCATCGATGATATCTGGAGACATTCCCATATCCGTGTGAGGCCGGGCAAAGTAGGGAGTAAAGAAATACGCAAAGATACTCACATGGTCTTATTCTCCAACTTCTTGATGCTCAAATACGTCTCGTCCTCCTCCGTTTCGATATTGTCATTCGGTATATCCACTTGGTGCCCCCAGAAAACCTCCTTCTCCTTTAGCTTTTCCTCCTCCTTTTCAAGCGTCTCCTTCAGCTTCGCCATTTCCTCGTCCGCGAGGCCGGGCTCGATCTTTTGGTCGTCAACCGCCTTCTGGAGGAGATTTTCTTCTTCCTTGATCTCGTCGACCTTGGCCGATTCGATGGCGGCCTCGTTCTCGAGGATCTGCTTTTCGGCCGTCTCGTTGTCGATTATCTTTCCTTCCTGGGTCTTAAATAAATAATCCCCTATGTCCTGGACGGACATGTCGTCCCCGCCGGCCTCGGCTTCCTTGTAGGCCAGGATCTCATCTTCCTGGATCTCCATGTCAAACTCGTCGAGGAAAGCCTGGTCCTGGTCCTCGTCGGACACGGTGTCTGGCTCGTCACCGTCGCCGTCCTGTGTTTTCTCGGCCATTTGGATGTCCATGTCGGTCTTGCCAAAGCTCCCGTCCTCCTCCACCTCGGCCTCCTGGGCCTGGGCCCGCCTTCTCGCGTGGATGTCTCTCTCGTCAAGATAGAATACTGCAGATTTGATTTCCTGAGGAGTTGTAAACTGCATGGGGGACGACGATCGTGCGCCCCACTCTAGGGTCTGTAGCGGCAGCACCATCCGCCCGCCGTCCACGAGAGTGAGTCGGCCGGTGAGCTGCGAGTCAGAGTCAGTCCACGCGGCAATCTTGTTAGGTGGTGGAAGGGAGCGGCCCCCCGTGGACCCGGCGTCGACGGCGACCACGGCGATGAGCACGCATATGACGAGGATGGACTTCATTCTTTTTTTTTCAAACTCTTGGATTGTGAAGTGGCAACAGTGTGACGGTGTGTGTCAGTCCACTAACATGGTCAGTCGCTGCCTGGGCTCGGTCTGGGTTCTTGCGTTCTGCCTACGCCTGTGTTGCTGTGTTCGGTCTTTCTTCTCGTCGACATCGTCGGCTTTCAATCGTGCGTGTTGTTCCCGATGGAGACTCCGATAGTTATAGGACCCTGGGGCCTGGGGTCCCTGAGCCTCCCCCGCTGGCGGGTTGGGCCCTCAGAGAGACTGAGGCCCGCGCCTCACACGCAATATTCGTTGGGAGAGGCAGGGCCCCAACCTTACAGAGGTCCTTGGAAGGGTGGGTGGGGTGAGGGTTGTGGTGCTGGGGAGGCAAGGAGGCGTTTGACTGTTTACGACACCTCGATCCCCGCCCTCCTGATGAAGGACAAGAGGCTAGGCGAAGTGGGAGCTACGTACATGTTACCGCTACCTGCATAACTAACTCCCATCCATGCTCATGCCTGCCTCCCTGCTCACGAGAGTGGATTGCAGCCGCAATTTGCAACTGCAATTTGCAACCGCATTAATACTTAACGAGGGAGGAGCAGAGAAATTCAAGCATGGTATTTCCACTAGAGCATGAGAGGTACATAGGTAGCGGTAACATGTACATAGCTCCCATCCTGCTCACAAGGCGCAAGCGTCGTCAGCTATGTGCTGTCGAGCACATGGATGGAGTGGAGATGGTCAGGTAGTCAGTCAATCTCATATTTCAAAGACAGGAGTATCGTTCCCATGCAGACGGCCACCAAAACGGGCTCGCAGAGAAGAACCCACCAATAGAACTGGAACAACATGTGCAGGACGGAACCTCTCTTCAACTCTTTCTCGGTGCGGGCGTGCCTTGGCACAGGATGTTAACATGACATTACCTCCCGGGCAAGAAAGACCATGAGCTAACTGGCTAGTCATACCATCTGCCATCAGTTTTTTAACCATTTCAACCATTTTACTATGATATTGGAGTCACACATGAGTACGGATAATAAGAATCAACACGAAAGAACCAGCAAAGAAAACCAAAGCGAAACGAACACGAAACATCTGGTCGACGAGTTCGCCATCTGGGGTAATCTGGCCGGATCTCCTCCCTGTGGCGAAGTGTCGTCTTCCTCCTCTCCCCCCTCTTCCCCTACTAATACTTCTTCGAAATCCTCAACAAGCTCAGGATTGTTCTCGGCGTCGATCTCGACCGTCCCGGCTTCGTCGGGATAAGAGCTCGCGGTGGACATAGACATGGACATCGAGCTTTCCTCGGCGACATACGGATCCTCCTCTATGGCGTCGTCTTTCCCCTCGACCCCTGCTACTAATTGTTCAATCCCCTCTTCGAGCTGCTCAGATGGCTCTTCGATCACTGGATCCTCTGTCGCAGCCACTCCTGATGTAGTACCCCCTCCCGACACACCTGGCGTAGCCACTTGACCGCCCGACGACGCGGAATCACCCTTCAGCTGGAACAGTTGCGTGTCATGGTTGAATTCCACCCCGCACTGCTCATTCGAAAAATTGACCGCGCCGTCCTCGTCCCAGCGCGGAACGCGAACCAGACTGTAGCCGCGGTCCTTCAGCAGCACGTCAAGACTTGTGTCGCCGACGATCCAGTGGGCGAGACCGAAGGCGAACATTACCTTTTCGTCCTCGCTCGAGCCCAGGATGCTAGCGACGGCCTCGGCCATTTGGTGATTACGATTGTCCAGCAGCATCTCGTCGAACTCAGTGCCCTCCACACCCAGCATGTCGAAGAGCGCGACTACGCCCTCGCCGTCGCCGCAATTATACAAATGTAGGAGCTCTTGTTCCAAGAGACCAGCAAGCGGGTCCGTGTCGTCGTTGGAGAAGAGTTCTGACTGAAGCCTCCTCCTCTGGACGCTCCATTCGCCCAAAATCATTTCAATCAGGTCGCATTGGGTGGACACGTCCTCGACGCCACCAGCGGGCCTCCCGCTTGCCATGACGTGTCCGTCGAGTGTCCCTCTAAAGTCGTCTACGATCGTGGGCCTGGCCAGTTCCTTATACTCTTCCACGATCTCGCTTGGCAGGAGGTCCACGTCCATCCCGAGCACGCTCGACAGCGCACATTCCATGACCTCGTCCAAAATATCTTCGCTGTAGAAATTCAGCTCGCCGTAGACATCGCAGGAGTCGTCCACCGCGTTCATGATCGAAGCCAGGGTTGCTTCCGACGTGGCCTCCGAGGTAGGAACGTGCATCGTGCCCAGACCGAATCCCACGTGCTCGCTCGTTTCGTCGTGGACTATCTTCCACAGGAAGGCCCCGCCGGGACAGTCACCCTCGCCGAGCAGCCGCTGGCGCCGCCGCTGTTTCTGCCGCAGGCCGCGCGCGTAAGCGTGGAGCTCGCCGTCGGCCCCCTCGCTCGCGAGCTTCCGATGGACGAGGCTCCCGACGACACGGCGATCGTCGATAAGAGTCCCGTGGCCGAGCAAAGAAGCGGTAGCAGCGATGGCAAGAGTGGCATTCATCCTTGTTGTTAAAAAATTTATGGTGCCTTCGTAGCGATCTTATCTTCTGTGCCTGTGCTTTGTCGAAAGCCGACCAAGACCATTTGCCAAGACCAAATAATTGTGTCAGGCGCATAAGATAACTTCCGAAGGAGACTTCGAAGTCGCAGGGTCAAGGCAAGGCCAAAAAAGGGGAGGGTCCCATCCCTCGTACCTCCTTCCGCTCTTCCCCTTTTCCCTCGGGCTCGTGGGAGTGTTGGTAAAGACCGGGTCGGTAAAAGATTCCACGATGTTCACGCGGCGTCATTTCAGAAGGAATCACGTTGAGGAGGGCGTCGCTGAATCCCCAATCTCGAGCGATCAGCGCCCAGTCAAGCGACCGACCACGGTCACGAGGCAGCTGTCCGACGACACCTCGACGCTGTCCCGCTTCCTCCTCCGGGGCGTCGACGTGCCGAGGATGGAGTCGATGAGAGATATTAACTCGGCTTGGTATCCACTGGGTGAGGCCTGCACCGCGGGATAGTCGAGACAGGCGAGATCAGTCGAATTTGATTCTGACGATCTTTCTCATTCAGCCCTCGAGAACACGGACGTGCGAAATGAAAGATTAATCATGATATTTGAGGCGTATGGTCTATTCGGGGTGCTGTTTTCGTGAGTGTTTGGAGTCTTCTCGTTCCGGACGTAGCCAGCCTGATGATCGTTCATCTGCCAAAAATCTTCTGGGGATGCAAGTAACATTACTTGGATCAACTACGAGTGGGCTCTTTCCACAGAGTCGGATGAGGGCGTAAACGATAATTTGTGGAGGGCGTTTGAGTTGATCATGTGCCTGGCATTGGCGTGCAATCTCTACCTCGCTCTCTATGGCGCAAGCTTTTGGATAACCAGCATCATCGCAAACTCCGGCGACGGCGACTACTTCCTTCAGTCAGTCACCGCCCTAACTTTCTGTCAACAACTGCTTGGGGCGACCGTTGTACTGAATGCGATCGGGAACTGCATGGGAGTGTATATAAAGCTGAGTCCGCACTGGATCGAAACCGGAATTGGACTGGCTGCGGCGGTAATACTCTACGGGGTGGGTTTGGAAATCTTGGCCAACCACGTCGTCGGCACGGCACCGCTCGGCTTGTTCCACAGCCCTGGGTGGGTCAAGCTGATCTGGGGGACGTGGGATTTCCTTTTGCCGAAGAGGTACGAGGCGTTGAAACATCGGGCGAAGGGACAAGCCGAAAAACTGGAACGGCGGGCGTACCAGGAACGAACATGGCTTAGTAGGCCGCGAGCGAGGGAAAGTGACTCGTCTGTCGGGCACCTCCTACAGCAGGCAGCAAACAATCTTGGACTCAGCAGTTACGATACAACGCTCTGTCAGGAGAAGCTGGCCGCGGAGCTGTACCTTGAGTCTGATCAAATGAGGGACCTGGAGGTGTCTGAGCTTGCTCGATGCATGCCACTCCGACTCGCGAAGGAGGTTCGCAGGTTACTCCGTTCTACTTCCGAAACATAACAATAATCATCGCTTTAGTACTTAAGACCATTGACGCCTTCACGATGACAATACCTGAGAGCTGGCGTCCAGCGATCTTGTGATTACGATTTGCTGGGTTGTGGGGTCAGTGTCAAATCGTACGAGTTCCTTGGATACCAATGCCGGTTACTGTGGATACGATACCATCGTGGAAGGGCGCTCTATCTTCCAAAAAGCTATTGCTCAATGAAAAATGATAATGAACTCGGCTGCAAAAACGCAGACAGGATTTGATATGCTGATGCTGTTTTAAACTTCCTTCCGTCCGACAGATACTCCAACAGTTGCATCTGTTGGATTGTGTTGTCGGATTGTTGTTGGAACCTCCGAGGTTGATGTCCATACCGGCTCAGATGCCGCTATCACTAGACTATCATGAGTTCTTTTGGACATGGGGCACGACAGGCAGACTATCCCGGCATTTTCAGAGAGGGATACATCCGCAAAACCCGTGAGCTCAGTGTGGATGAAGGGTGAATGATCCTAGGACGAGATGTATGCTATCTATCAAAGCCGGACCATCATGCGCATGCATGAGTGGTGAACTGGAGGCTGTTTTCACCCCCCCCCACGCAACTATACCAAAATGATGAGGAGCAGCGTAGAAGCCCGTTAGATTATTGACTAGACGCAAAATGCTCCCCTGATCACTATCTATGGTGTAACTCCCAAGGCGTGAAATCGAACGGCAACAAAGATGTGGACAATATCGTCGAGCACTAACTTGTAGCAGTGTCAATGAATTCGGTCGTTGTACTGAAGCTCGTGCCGGCGTCCAACGGCACGGCTGAACAACAATACTCCCGATATGCTGTTCTATTTTTAAAATTATGTCAACGTTCCAGGGCCTTTCTTTTTCTAAGTGGGCGGCCCACGCCCACTTCCTAACTACATACAAACAAAACAAGCCGCACAGATAAATCTTTTGGCCCCATTGGTGATGATATCGGGCCCGGATCAGAGCCACTGCCACATGATCATGTCAGCTATGTCTAGACGTTCATGCCGAGCCGCCGGCAGTCTTTGGCGGCCGTCAGACACCTGAGCTTTGCCTGCTTGAAGGTCTACTACTATCTACCTCGACGACGTGTGCTCCCCAAATCAACGCCGTTGGCTTTCGAGGACGATTCCTCCCCAATGCCACGGTGTACGGAGGAACCGAAGGCATATGCTACCATCTCCGGAATCCGAGCATTCCGTCACGACTGCCCCCCGCTCCATGCGTAGGTAGATTCCTTCGTCATCATCATCAGGTGCAAAGATCGACTGCCTATCTTGACTATCGTAGGCCGAGATGGTCGACCCGCTGATCTTTGCACCTTCATCCCTCCCCGATGCGGCGGTGTACGGAGGAACCGGAGGCATAGGCTACAATCTACACAATCCGGGCATTTCGGTACTGCGCCCTGCTCCGGCGTAGGCGGATTCCTTCACCGTCATCGTGAGGTGCAAAGATCGACTATCTATCTTCCTATGTAGCTTGTAGCTTGCCCGACCGCCAACCGCCCGACTTTGGACCTCGATCTCTCCCTGATCAAAGGCTCCGAAGACAAGGGCTACAATGAGTGAAATGCGGGGATTCCAACGCAGTGCCCCGCTTTGGCGTGTGGATGGATTCCTTCGATAACATCTTCAGCTGCAAAGATTAGCGATTTTTGGCCATGAAGTGGTCATCGTAAGTACTGTAGTAGCCCAGCCGCCTAGGAAAAGAAAGGCCCTCCAATATCTCTGAGAATTCCTGATGATTTGCCATGTATGCATGTGTTGTGTCGATCGAGACAAACTCCACCGTTATCTCTTTTCTGCTTCGCGTGCGTCCCACACGGATTCGGATCCCGTTTGTGGCGAGGCACCATGAGCCCCCTTCCACCTGAAATCCAGTCCACTGGAAGTTGGTGAGCGAGTGGAGATCGAGAGTGGTCTGTCCGTGCTCAAATCAGTTACACCCCCCTCTCTGTCTCCCGCCAAAAGGGTATGAACAATCCCGCCGGTCCGAGGCGCGTAAAGGGTGTTGTGTGCGTTTGTTGCGTGGGGCGTGGGAGGTGGCGAGGTGAGGGAGGTGGAGGGAGGGTAGGGTGGAGTCGAGGGGAAGCCGGAGGTAGTAGAGTCCGGCCGAGGAGGTGGATTGTGGTAGGAGGCCTGTGGATGGGATGGTCGAGTCTGGGAGAGAGGAGAGAAGTCACTGAAATCACAGTGTGGCTCAAACAATGTCGTCATCCAAGCTGCTTACTACCGAAACGGCAAGGGTCGCAGTGGAGAAGATTACGCAGTTCCTAGCGGACGAGCGCGAGGGGACGAAGAACGTCCTCTTCCGGCGCAACGTCTTCGATCCGATTTGGCAGCTCCTCAAGGTCCAAACGATCGGGGTGGCAAAGCCGACGGACTCGCAGGGTAGCCTGAACTGGAGGATGGTGCCCTCCTCCAAGCTGCCCCTTATGCGCAGCTTCGTCTACGTCCCTTCCGGAGGGTCGTCGGCTGGCGTCGACGGGGCGGACTACCACAGCTCGGAGGAGTCGGTGATACTGGCGCTGCTTGAGGAGATTATCGCGGAACCACAGGGGCGGACGAGTAGACAGCGCCCGGTCGAAGCCGGGCAGGCCGAGTCTTTGGCGGGCATGGCGGCGATACTCCGCGCCGCGGTAGACGGTGGTCTGGACTACGAGGCGGTTCGCGACGGCAGAAAGGACTCGAAAACGAGGCCGTCACGGTCTTCGATCAAGCGAAATTACGTTGAAGATTTCCTGTCTGGTTTGGAGAACGAAGATGAAGTGATAGAGTATGAGCGTCCGAGGAAGAAGAGGGCCAGGGTTGAGGCCGATGATCCGGACGACACAGACGGCAAAGCGGACGGAAAAGAAGAGGGGCTTCCCGAGTCCAATCTAAGTGGTATGACTATAAATGTTGATCGTATTTTCAATGAAGACACGATCTCTCAACCCAGTCAAACTCTCAGGTGTGGAGCCGAAAGTGAACATGCCGCTTGAGATACTCGACGAGGGGATATGGAACTATGGAAGGATCATTAAGATTATCCCCAAGAGTAAACCCTCCAGCGGGCCGACGACCTATCGCGTGACCGTGCGTTGCGAAGGGTGGAACGGGTCGAATTGGGACAGAACGATTGACTACCCAGACGGAAGATTGGCGCGCATCTTCACTTACACGAAGCGGGTGAAAGGGATTGTGGAGCTCGTTCCACCCAGCGGCGCCGCAGCTGACAATACTGGCCCTGCCGCCGCCGCCACAGACTGGACCCGCACGTGGCCGTGCCGGGTGTACTTCCGAATGCCCAATCCCGGGTGTGACGTGGCTGTCAGCCTTCTTGAGTCGGAGGACAGCATCCTCGTTCAGCCGTACCTGCCCGAGCTCCTCCCAGTTTGCGCCAGAGAGAAGATCAGCGGTGGATACCTCTGGGTCACTAGTAGCGCGCTTCGTCCGTGGAAGGAATTGGATGTCACCGGGCCAAGATCTATCTCCAACGGTGGAGAACTTATTATTGCTGAGCAGACCACGCGTCTTGACCATGCGTCGGATGAGGAGTATCGCGTCAAACTGAATTTTTGCCGAGCCTACCAACAGGCCGAATCAGATTGGATTCAGCCCATGCCCTCTGATCCTCTGTCAGTTGGGTCCCTTGTCAAACCGAAGTATTGCGTCCATAATCTCGGGGGAGACGTCATTGACGGCGTGCGTTTCTCTGGCTCCTTTCCTTCGCATGATGGTGGGTTGGCTCCTTCCGGGACTTCGCCTGAAATCGACATCGAGCCGCGTGCACGCCAACTTGAACATTCTAGAAAGTTCGCGTCCATATTGAGGACGGGAGCGAGCGAGATCGTGCTGGGAACATATTTCACCGAGGAGGAAGCCGTCGACGCAGCGACAACTGCATTGTCGTGCGATGATTCGGGTATCTGTATCGAAGGAGAGGTCAATGCCCGCGGCTTCAACTTGGTCGAATTGTTGTCTAGTCAACGCGAAATGTTATTTGTGAGCCCTGGCACTTCACTAACGAATGGAACGAGGATGGATTGGAAGAGCAAGAGAAAGGGAACGCCTCGAAGACGCATGACAGGTAAAAGCAACGAATGCGCATCCAAATTCAATTGACTTGAATAATGAATAAATCCCAGTTACAGATTTCTTGAATAAAAGAATATATCCCAGATGGTTGCTCAAACTGTATCGTGATAAAGTGCCTGGGCGTAGAATTAGCAACCAGTGCCGCCATTGAACACAGTTGCTGCAACGTTGAGGTAGTGGCGTGCAAGACAAGACAATGGTTCTGGTACATCTCGACCGAAATCATGCAAATCCCCTAAAACTCAGGCGGAGTCGAAGGCTTTGTCGTGAATAGCGAGAGGATAGAGGCTTGGAATGTAGCCTCAACTGGATCTTTGCCAAAACCTTCAATCATCCCAAAAAGGGTCCTGACCAAGGCATTTGATGCCTGCTTTCTTTGATATGTTCCACTGTGGCGGGTGGCGCTTTGGGGCCAATGAGATAGCAATTTGCGCCACTGTGGGGACAGTCCCGCTGCCCTAAAATCGTCCATATCATCATGATGTCATGAGTTCAGTCTTAAAATTGCCACGGCCAGCGGAAGACACTGCACCTTTTGCTGTGGAAACCTGAATGATGTCGGCTGCTTCTCACATATATGGCAACACCTCTGTTACAATGCTGGCGCCATACACTAGCACACCCGAAGAGACAGATAACTCTGAGGATACTATCAAGATTTACCGCAATTTTGGAGCGGCGGGACTTGGCTCCGCCATATCTAGCTGTCACTTCAGGGGTAACTAGCTTGAGACCCAAGATCCTAATGGGGCCGGTTTTTCCTTCCTTTTCTTGGGAAGGAAGGGCCTAAATGATTTATGCTCTAGTCATTCTGTCAGCTCTGGCTGTCAGCTCTGGGCAGGGCAGACAAAATGGCAGGAAGGAGCGGAAATCTCCTCTACCAAAAAAGGAAGGGACAACAGACTCCTCCACTTGCTTTGGCCCGATCATAGTCAGAAGGTTTGATGCCATACGTAAAAAGGATAAGAGCCCCCAAAAGCAAGATTTGACTTTGGTATCAAACTTTCACCATGTAAACTAGACCCCATTGGATGCAATGTTTTCAGGGAACAAGTTTTTGACATCAAAATAGAGGCTTATCTCCTGTTGTGTAGTACATGCCCATTGGGATGATATGGGGCCTAAGTAAGCTGATTTGGAACACAACTAATTGCTACTTGCAGGGCAACCCTCTGGGCAGCCGGACATTGGCGTTGAGCTAACCCACCCCCATGGGCTCTGACTACTGGTTTAAAATTTTGGCCGTCCGCTTTGACCCGGTGCATGTTCAATGATTTGTTAGCCATCTTCTGAGTTGTTGCGTTTTTTTGTTGTTTTTTTGTCAGGTCCCATGAAATGGGACCTTGGCTCCTTGACTGACCCCAAGCCCTGCAAAGCCACTGTGTTTAAAACTACGTCCGAGACAAAGCAGCAGTGGAATAGCCGTTGAATTTGTGCTAGATGTAGGAGAAATAGCTCGCAATATTTGGCTGTTTTTGCAGTCTTTCTTGTGCCCAGCCTTCCGTGTCTTAACTTGACATTCATGCCACCTGCATGTCAGGTTTGCTCAGAGGCAAAGTGTGCTCTCTCTATGGTCCCAGTCAGACTACGAGTTCCATTGGTGCCCCATCACACCTGTTAATCAGCTCACTCTGAACAGCGGACATTCTCAGCCAGAGACACCCACCCCTATTGGTGGTAAATGTCACTCCCCCCTTAGTCCAAGTTACGCTGCATGCAGGAGGTACATGCACAGAACAATAATTCTAGACTACCACAAGAACTGGAGGAGTTGCTGTAAGTAGGTGGGTGCATGTCACCTCAGGGTCCTGTCGGTGACAAGGGGCACCAGACTGCCTCACACTGATGACCTTCAGCCTACCCGCCATGATCACTGGGTGGTGCATGCATTGAGGGCATTGCTGAAGTGAGTTGGCTGTGATATCTGTACCTGGTGCCCATTTGCTCTAGCGAGAGACAAGAGAGCATCAGTCAGTGATGGAGGTTTTTGCCGTCCAAGGAGCAGCTAGAAAAAAGAATTACACACTGAAAAAGGGCCAGAGTCTAGTGTACCCAAATATAGAGGAGCTTCCTGCTTGGTTTCCTCTTATTTGGAGCTCAAGACGCTTAGGACACAACCCTCACAAAATGACAAAATAGAGGCTGCAAATATGCAAGCATACTGACGCTCATTTAAACCACACCATCCTTATTTCTCCATAGTATATGCCCTTGCCTTGCCAGCCAGACATTAATACCTAACCTGAAATATGATTCAAAGCACGCGTATGTGTCAAAAAAGTATTTACCACTATCAATTGACGAAATCAAGCTTTCAATCATCATACACATCTTGCAACTCAGGTATCTCGGCCTTCCTATGCATTGAGACCTGACAACCCTTGCCAATCGTGACAAACCAGGCGTATTCTCCAGTCAAGCCCTGCTTCAACACGAGGCTTCTTTGGCCGTCAACCAATAAAAGCCGTCCTTCGTCCAAGTCAAGTAAGAGGCCGATATTGCGATGGTGACCTCGATAAGTACGGCGTCCAGATACTCCACCACCCGCCTGCCAGTTAGTACTTTCCCAATGCCCATCTTCACAAAACGCACAACAGTGAACGTCACCAGTCCCCCATCGTTCGACGCTCGTTCGAGCAATAGCTCCCTGCCAAGTTGGATTTCGCTTTCAATGTAGCGACTGAACCCTATTCGAGATGGGTTGAAACGCGCCAAGTCGGCAGCACAACCATTCGAAATCGGTCTCATCACGCCGAATTTGTAGCACATGAACCCCAAACTGTCCGAACTTATGCTGCTCGCTTCAAATGCGGCAAAGTGCCTGCCCGCCCTCATTACTTGGTTGCCAATCGCACACCTGTATCCCACCTCGTGTTCGCCTCCCACGTGCACACACGATCTCGACTCGGTCGAGTATTCGATTCCACTCCCAATGAGCCGGCGGAACGCCAGAGGCGACGGCGAACGGAACTGGAGGAAATGGTGATAAAATTCAACATAAGACTCGCCCTCGTGCTTCGTGAACACCCTCCTCTCGTACTCTGACATCGGCATGCTCTGGTGCAGCTGGCGGGCCGCCTCCTCGACCACGGTCGCGCCGTCCGCCGCCAGACCGAACGCCCTTGACGAAAGTTGGAGGCTGACCATCTCGGCGGCAGTGAGGTACGAGGCGAACCTGACGAAGACGTCGTCGCTGAATCCGTCAAGCCGCGCGGCCGCCGGCTCGGCTTGCCGCTTGCGTTCGTGATATCTGCCGGTCTTCCGCGCCCGGATTTTGAGTTCATACTGCCGCTTCTCCTCATCAGTCATGGGCCTGACATCGTCGTCGTCGCTGCTATCGCTCTGGAATCTGAACCTTCTCTTCGTCATGACGTCGTCAGTAGCGGTTGTACGTTTCGCCGGACAGCGCCGGAGCAAGTCTTTGCAGCGCCTACGCTGCGCTGCCGCTTCATGATTCATCATCAGGCCAGGTCGCCAGTCGCAGTCGCCAGGCGCCAGGAGTGCTGAAACTGGTTTGAGGGTTCATATCTTGTATAACTTTGAAGTTAGTTGATATTGAACTCACCAGATTGGCCACTCCCCAGCCTCCGACACTTTTCGCCAGATTCCCGATCGACCGACACAACTACATACAGCGATGACACGTCAAACCCATCGATGAATGAATGGGATTATCTCGGCGAATATTGGGACTTCTACATCATTTCAAAAATGAAACAGCATTAGGGGAATATTTCTAGTTCAGCTGTGCC
>JAAMXK010002636.1:0-10853 GCA_019693575.1 Thalassiosira oceanica | reverse complement strand
CGCCGAAGCCCACACGGCCTACGCTGGAGCAGATTCGCCGATCAGAATCCAACAAACTTGCTGCATTGCATCGATGTCGAACACTCGCTACGCCGGAGCCCACACGGCCTACGCCGGAACAGAGTCGTCGAATGGAAACCAACAGACTTGCTGCATTGCATCGGCGTCGAACACTCGTGGCACAACGTCGGTTGGCCAGCGGCAGCGATCCTGCTCCGGCATCGTCGCCTTCGTCCTTCTCCCAGTACGAGGACAGCGAGCAGGCTAGTCGCAACGACGAAGAAATGGCTACTATGATCTTGCCTCACCGACCCGTGCCTCCTACGCCGGATCAGAGTCGTCAAATGTCGCCCTCGTCCTTCTCCCAGTACGAGGACAGCGAGCAGGCTAGTCACGACAACGAAGAAATAGCTACGATGATCTTGCCTCACCGACCCGTGCCTCCTACGCCGGATCAGAGTCGTCGAATGGAAGCCAACAGACTTGAGCACAATATGGGCGTGATCCGTCAACGATACCCGTATTTCTCAGAAGCCCAGGTGCAGGCCGCGCTCCAGAAGATGAATTCGAAAGAGAGGGAGGCTCGTCTCAAAGAGGTCGAAATTTGGAGAAACGGCGCTCGAAGAGGAGAAGCGTGAGCAGTATAGCCGTTGGCAGGCACCCCGCCCTCTCCGGATATCTGAAGAAGACCGGTCGCCCTTCCTATCCATGATACGCGTGCGCCGCCACCCCTCCACCGCCAAGCCAACCACTTCGACGTGCCACCAAGCGATGAGCCAAAGCGGCCGCGACAGCGACTCTGAGGATTCCAACTGCATCTGCTGGGACCAAAAGGGGTTGGGGACCGGGCCGGACATCTACCTGCACCGCTTTGGCGGCGGGTTCCCCGGGCCGCCGTTGGCGTCGATGTCACAGTCGTTGTTGGAAGCGGGCAGCAGTAGCGACGACAGTAGCTGTGGCAGCGAAGATAGCAAGCGCGAAGGCGATAGTAAGCGTACGCCTCCGGGGAACAGATCTGGGAATCGAGGAAGAAAGAGGAAGCCAACCAACCTCCTGTGTGGCGAGGATGAGTCGCCAGCAACCATCAGAAAGTTCCAAAGGGGGCGGTCGCCAAACTATTGCGACAGCATCGTCCCGACGACGCACTCAAACGCGATTTTCTCGACCACGGACGGCTCGACTAAGCAGGGGATTGACCATGCCGAGGAAAACAGGGAAACGAGGCTGGGGAGGCTTGACGGGGCCTTGATATGTGCAGCGACCCGACCGGCAACCACGAACGGAAGCACATGGCGGACATTGCCGAACAATGACTCAAACGAGTTCGGCAATGAAGAAGAGGACTGGGATTTAGCCGCGATCGATCGATGCGTGGCCATGGCACGGAATGGGCAACGAAGAAGAGGACTGGGATTTAGCCGCGATTGACCGAGCGTGGCCATGGCACGGAATGAGGAGTTCGGCAACGAAGAAGAGGACTGGGATTTAGACGCGATCGACCGAAGCGTGGCCACGGCACTCGCGAGGCAAAGCCACTCGTCTCACCGCGCTACGTCTTTGGACTTATCAGACTATAACGAAGACATCTTCTCCTCCATGAAGCCAGAGGAATTGGCAGCAATTGATGAGAGAGTTGAGTCGCAATACCGACGGAAGCTTACAATGCAGGCTGCTGCAGTTTCTGTCAAGTCAGATGACGACAAGCCAACATCTGCAAGCGTTGTTGTTGAGAAGCCATACTTCTTTATTAAGCTCATGAGATTCTCTAGTAAAAGGGTAAATCAGGACTTCGGGAAAGTGATCAAGACCGCTCTAACTATTCATGTATTCTAATGTAGTAAATTGATACTGTAACAACAATTGTAACTGAAACAAAAGATACGACATGAATGTTCTACCCTATGTAGCGGCAATTTTAAGGAACTTACAGTATGCTGGTGTAGTCTATTTGGTAGGAAGACAGGTGTGGAAATCTGGGAGACAGGCTGGGAATCTGTGAGACTCCTGAACATGTTCGTACCAATCCACCCCTTTAGGCTTTGCCTACCGAATGCCTTCGGCCCCACTGGCGCAGCCTCACTTATTCTTTGTTAAAGTTACTTGGTGGGTGCGGCACACTTTTTTGGTCTTGGATCACACACGCGTTAGCGCGGCGATCACGTTCATGTGTGTGACGCTATCGTTATTTTATTAGCTACTTAAGACGTGTCGGTGGCAGCTGGGGCATGATTATGGGAATGTGAGTGTGTATGTGAGTGTCGCCGCATGAGCTTCTGGTACGAGTTCCGTATGTGGATCGCGAAGGCTTTGGTGAAACAAAGTCCTAGCTGCTGGAGCAAGTGTTCGTGCGGGGTGGGGGCCGTGTACGAGTGACCGTAAAAAGCCCGAGTTTGGTTCTGCTTCCACCGTATGGAGGCAAGAGTGACGACGGCATGCGGTGCCGGGGGGGTCGAGGCTCGCGAATACATCCGGGTCGAGTCACCTTATCAAAACTCCGTCTCTAAAGTAATTGTTAAAGCGCGCCGAGACGCCCGAGGACGTGCGCGCGCGGCGATTCCGTTTACGTCTCTACGTAGCAACGGATGGGTCTACTCTACAATAGTTTTAGCCATAGCTTACACGATCGTACGATACGAGTATGTACGAGTGGGCTGCTGCGCTGTGGCCGTGTGGCCGTGGAGATTCGTCGTCGAACCTTCCGTGGTCGTGGTCGAACAACCGCCCATCAGTTCTCAGAATCTCAGATGCAGAGAATCAGATGCAGAAGGACGCACAGCGCAGTCGCTTCGCTTCGGCGACGTTCCTGGTTCTGGTGTGTACTCCGATTCCGATCTGTCGAAGGCCATTCGATGAGTCGAAGGGTTTATTTGACCCCGAAACTCCCGAAGGCCAGCTACTACGACCGGTGGTGCCGGTGGTCGGGGAGGACAAACCACTTCATCAGTCTATGCATGACTAACCGCATGGCAGTTCCCTCCTCATCTTCTTTGGGGGACAAACCCAGCTGTGCTGTGCGCATCCGTAAGTTTTTGAAGAGAGTTAGTGCTGAGCGGGCAACGTTCCTCTATTGACAATCATTTGGCTGTCTCCGCTTTCACTCCTATGGCAGCTCTCGCTTGATTGGAATCGTTCCATGTCCCATAAGGGCTACTTACTTCTGACATCGAGAGGCGACACAAGAACGCGCGTCGAAACCTCCTAAATCATGGAGGAAAAGGTATTCAAGATGGGCCAACAGGAAACGAATGGAGCGCCGAGTGATGTCGAGATCACAGCGGACTTCAAGAGCCGGCAGGTGCCAAAGCGCAAGCTATCCAGACGCAAGACCCTCAACTATGACATGAACGAGTGTTACTCATCAACCAATACCTACGGGACATGCAGTTCGTCCCTCTGTTCAACCCAACGGGACATCGACTTGGATGAGACGGATTTCAAGATGTGCCGACCAGAAAGGAAGAGAGTGCAGATTCAGAGATTCATGACAGGAGCCAATATCAGGGTTGGCGAGATTGCAGCAGACTTCAAGGTTCGGGTGATGCAAAAGCGCAAGCTATCATCTGCGCACAAGTCCCTCAACTATGACATGAACGAGTGTTACTCAACAACCAATACCTGTAGGACACGATGTGTGTCCAATCGAAGTTCCACACAGACTCAATGAGAATTTTGATCAATTTTGAGCACTTTTGAACAAAATGCATATCTATAGTAAATGTAAATAATAATAACAACTCTTTCTGTATTCACACATCCACATGTTACAATTCCCCGTCTTCCAGTGTTATCCCCCCGTTCTTCCATTCGACTGGCGTAGACACTCTTCGTCACTCTTCTTCATCCTTCGCCACCTTCATTGCCTCGCTCTTGCAACCATGTGGGTCATATGGACCACCAGAAGTTTTAAACATACAGTATCTAAGTTCCACCGACCTCGGTATCAATTAATTTTGGGTAATATGGACGTGGCACGGTCCAATGGTACGGTCCTATTAACCTCGTCACAGATCAGAACAAATGGTAAAAAATTGGGTAACTGGGTAATTCTCCGGTAAAATGAATTGCATACTTAACATTTATCGGCAATTGATCTTAGCGGGCCACTACAAGTGAGGGCCACTACAAGTGATTAACGAACTCAATTGACCCAAATGCAACCCCATTTCTCGGGCGCTACGCAGCCGTTTCCGTTCAAACTTGGACCGCAGCGGTCTCGGGGAACACCTTAGGAAGCTTTATGGTCCCCAAAGACGATAATGCACCGACGATAAATGGTCTCCGGAGACCCTTTTTTCGTAATTGGCAACAGACCGGCGAACGACCGCCGACCGCTAGCTTGTTTCTAGCGTGAGAGAGCGAACGCAACAGGCACATTATGATACGTACCGTAGTTAGCCTCACTAGACAAAAAACACAGCAGCAGTAGTTTGGACAGTAGAGGTCGCGTTCACGAATGCAAAAGGCAGTAGAATTTGCTCTTTAGCTAGGGAGTTAGCTAGCGAACAGCAACTGGCGATTAATCACTTGTACGTACGCAAAATGATAGCTTGCCAGACTTGATGGATATATTACCCCTAAAAGAATCCATCCAAAGTGGGACGGAGAGTTGTAACCTTCGGAATTCGCGGATCGCAGATTGAGGCCCCTTTTAGGGTGATGTTTGCGTCGCTGAGATATTGAGGTCCAAAGTCAGTTGATTGGCAGTCGGCAGAGCTATAAAAAGCAAGATTGGTAGTTGATCTTTGCTTCTGTGAAGTTGGCGAGGAAGGAAACCGCCTACACCAGAGCAGGGCAAAGTAAGAGTAGTTGGAATCATTGGATAGATAATGTAAATTGTAGCCAATATCTTCGGATTTCTTCTGTGCATCCTGGCATCGGGGAGTTTGGGGAATCCTTCTGGAAAGTTCGTTCACCCAGCTAGGCGGGCAAATTGACATCATCGTCAGCTGGCGAAAAGATAGCAAAGCTTCGCTTTCTGATGGCGGCTGGAGGCTCAGTGCAATACCAAGGCAAAATGGATGAAATCCTGTGGCAGCAGAGTTTAGATCGGCATCTTCTTGCCATAGTCAATAGTCATCAGGTCTAAAAGAGGCCTTGTTGAGGCTTGATTTGCTGCTGCTAATAAAGTAACGATAGAGTCACACACTAGGTAGGAGTGTCATGCATGAAAGGCACACCCAGAAAAATAAAGCCCTTCCGAACTGAAACAAAACATTACAACATCAAACAAAAAGGATTCTGGCACATTAACAAATAAATTTGAATCCCCCTTCTGGCTGGCGCCTCCTTCTCCCTCCCTCTCTTTAGTCTAGTAAACAAATTCCCCTTCTATCCCCCTCAGGGTTAGGAAAAAGTAAAGCCAACTCTGGAGTTGGCTGTAAAGTTGGGCGTGGTTCCCTAACTTCTACTTCTCCCAGCTTCTGTTAGTATCCAAAAGCCCAACTTCTACTTCTCCCAGCTTCTGCCAATATCTGGAAGCCCAACTTCTACTTCTCCCAACTTCCTGCGCTTTTGACGCGCCAAATTTGAACTTCTTGATATGCGGAAGTTAAGCCCGGCGCGATGCGCACAGCACATTGTCACACCTACCTCTCTACCTCTCTGGGCCTGATTTGACTTGAGGATTGAGGCCGAGGATTAACATATCCTTGACAATCTTGGTTGGGCGCTTCAAGATACTCTAGTGCCACGAGTCCCGTCAAGTTGTTGAAGTGGGCTGTGAGCGCTTCTTCAACTTGATTGGATACCTATGTTTCGTCATGATCTCTCTATGCAGCTGCCCATGTGTATTACTTGACAGACTTGGAGTCAGAACCTACGATCGCCTGGCAATGCTTTCATGCCTTCTTCGTAAAAGTATACATCAATGAAGAATGGGAATACCTCCGTCGATGCAAGGTGGGCGCCAGGAAAAGCGAGCAAGATGAAGAATCGCGAATCGCTCAAGTGCTGGAATTTGGAACGAACGTACCAACCATCCAGGCTGAACTGGACGGAGCTCCTGTGCCAGTTGATTTGACAATGGAAGAGTTTGCTGATGCGATACCAAGTCGTTGAATTGAATCTACAGCTGTTTCTTGTGTCTCATGTCTAGAAATGGCCGCCCGCAGCAGGGCTAGCAGCTTCTCCTAACTTCTGCTAATCCCTCGAGGCCCAACTTCTACTTCTTCCAGCTTCTGCTAATCTCTGAACACCAAACTTCTACTTTTTCCAGCTTCTTCCAATCTCCAGAAGCCCAACTTCTACTTTTCCCAGCTTCCACAAACCTCAACAACCCCAACTTCTACTCCAGAAGTTGGCTTTTTCCTAACCCTGATCCCCCTTCTCCTTCTCCCTCTTTCTTCAGTCTAAACAGATTACATACAGCTTTGAGTCTTTGCTAATAATTTCCAGATATAAGTATCACTACCAGAGAAAAACTTCAGCGGCAGTGTGTATGTATGACTGGTCTGTTATATGTAGTCATTACTAGGCATTCTGGTCTGTTATGAGGAAATTGCAATTCATTTAGGGGCAGCTAGCTAGCCGTTTCAACTCGATTGGGTCAATTTTCTCACTTCTCAGTAGCCATATTCCTTTGCATTGTTGCACAGTTTTGCAGTTGAATGCTCACTTGGCTTCAATATGATAGAGCAAACAGGGCGCGGAGAGTGGGAATCTTCAGATAATTTTGTCTTGGGTCTCTTGGGATCTCCCGCTCGTCCTCCGTATTTTTCTTGAATGGAACTCATCAGCCTGGTTGGCACGTCACTGGCATCATCATCAGTGAGGTAACTAAAAGTAGCAAACTGCGCCGGCGCTCTGTGTGGTCCCCTGAGCATTTTTTTCTGATTAGCATAGCTTGTGTACGTGTGCAGAGCGCTTGAGTGCACCTTATCTATTAGTCAGACGCGCCTCATATTAGTCAGACGCGCCTCAATTCCTAGCAGGGGGGCTACCTGCTATAAATCCACATTCGGAACTCGTACCAGAAGCTCATGCGGCGACACACTCACATACACACTCACCTTCCCATAATCATGCCCCAGCTGCCATGGATACGTCTTAAGTAGCTAATAAAATAACGATAGAGTCACACACACATAAGCCTTGCCATACATAGTAATCCTTCAGGTAACACGCGATTGAAAAGCGAATGATCCGAAAGCAAGCGGAAGCAAGCAAATCGAATGATAGAAGCGATTGCCGTAGATCGATGAATATTGGGAGATAGACTGTCAGTCAAGGTTCCTACATCCATTTGGACATATTTGTAGTTCGCCTGCGAGTCGGCAGCATGTAGATCACTGTTTGAAAATCGTCGAATTTCAAAGCCAGCGATATAAACATGGGCGCTTCTTTGTCGCTTCATACCTCTTTTCCCGATGAGAATGGCCTCCGGCGAGTGCGATATTTGGATTCAACGCGTCAAACTGCTCTGGAAACGTCCTCGACGGGGTGTCGGAGGCTTATCTATGTCTCGAACGGAGGTGTCCTTCTCGCCGTGTAGTTGTGCGGCGTTGAGCGGCGTTCAACTTCGAGGCCGAAATGGTCGGTGATAGCGGGATCGACGGCCTCGGAGGATGTCAGAATCGGAACGAGCGGACAATTCTGCTCTGGAATACACCTCTCCGCTACCTCCATGGTGCACCTCCGGCCAATATTGGCCATCGCCAGATGGTCCAGTTTACCGTGCTTCGTCGCGTTGGGTTTCGTGCTTTTTGGCTTCTGTTACATTAGGACCGCCGATGCAAGGCTTATGTATGTACGCTTTAGTCGCCGTCGAGGCTGTCCAGGCTCTTGCCGTAGCATTGGTGGCATTGGTCGCACCAAGAGTGGATGGAGAAGAGTTGGGCAAGGACATCGACAAACAACACCCGCACACGGCCCGGAAGGGACGCATTTCGCGATAGTTACGCACTGGACGGGGGTCTCCACATCCAGTCACCGCAGCTGGTCCCTTGCCGTGTCAAACAATGGAAGATCTCTACAAGAAGCATGTGGAGTCGTTCGTCGATAAGAACATCATCGAGTTTCGTACTAACAAAGGGGGTCTGATTTGGAAGGTTTGCGGATACGAATACGACAAGGGCACCTGGAACCTCACGCTGAAGGCCGACGAGGGTGGCAAAACTTTCGAAGAAACTCTCCCCGTCCGGGATTGTAAGCTTTTCACGCCAGGACCGATCACGGCACGGTCGAATCGAGTCGAAGCCGATAGACTGCAGGCAGGGTCGCGCATATTTGTCAAGGTGGACGGCAAGGACCGCCATCAGAGGGGTACCATTGTGACGAAAAACAAAAACAAAATAGAGATACTATACGACAAATGCGAGCGCGAACTTGGAGGGGAAACGAAGGAGATTGAGATCGACGTTGTCCTTTTCGACATCAGCGCCGCAATTCAAGACAGCGCGTACACCAGTTACGGGCCGCTATTTCAGAAGGGGGAACGCATAGTGACCGACCAAGAATGCGGAAAAGGTAACTGTAAGGGGACGTATCGGCATACTGTGCAGATCTTGGGAATCGAGAACGACTCGAAGGATTTGTTTCAGTTGACAAATACCCTGCACGAACAGATGGTGAATGGACAGGTATGTTCTAGCTGTTTGGATGAAAGCCAGGTGAATCTTCCTAACTAGATACTTGCCAGGCTCAAGTTGACTCAACGCTGAAACCTCACCAGGTTTGTAGACGTCACATCACGTGTTCTCTGTCTGAAAAAAAGACCGATAAAAGGGATGTTTAGGAACTCCTCTTTCAGAATTCCAAAATCCCCGTGATTCACGAGTTGGACCCAGACAATGTCATGCAAAGTATGATGTTCGCATACGATTGTATGCAACAGTAAATAATCGCGCCTCCGTCTCAATTCAGCGCGGATTGGCTTCTGCAGGTGCAGAGTGACACAATCCGGCCCTGTTGGGGCTTCGGCTGGCGGAGGTGCTTACATAGTTACTATTGAACAAACGCAACTCATGATACATGCTTACAATAGAGAGAGGCAGGGTTGGGGGACTTTTAGCTGGACATCCTGAAAGTACTTATTGTAGTTGAATTGAATTGAGGTGTGCTGTCGAGCATCCCCATACTTCCGTGCTTTGGTCCTCTCAGGACTCTTCCTCTCTTTCACTGCGGCCTAGAACCCGCGCTACGCGCTCTTGTAGTCGTCCTTCGTTGCCACCCCGTATGAACAACTGCCTCGGCTCAACTGTTGCGTCCCCCCTTAGCGGCATTTTCGAAGTGTTCCCGTACCTTCCCTTTCCATCTCAGCCTGCAGGTCACCGTCTGGGCAAACCCAACCTTGCTGCCTCGGACCACACTCCATCGCCTTTCTCTCGTCCATTGACAAAATCAAGAATCCCGAGTTGGACGTATGCCTCCGGGTCACCAGCACCATGTTCTAAAGCATCGACGGGAGAGCGGCGAAATGCGCAGAGATGGTCAATCCCTGGAGCATAGTCGAGTTATGAGAGGACAAGAACAGCTTGCATCCGGCCGAGGGGGGACACGATGCAGCGACTTGGCACTCCTCCTTGTGTCCAAACCGTGGCACCACAACTCAATTCGACAAGTCCCCTCCATCCCTGCCGAGGCCCGAGGCCCAAGGCCCGACAAGGTTAGACTCCCGACACTCCGACCTTGTCATCACTCCGTGTCCCGAGATGCCATCGTCGCGAAAAGTGGGCCGCCATGTTTGAACGCATAGTGACCTCCTTGCCCCCGATGCTCTAGCTAAAGCTGAAGCTTATGGCCCCCTAAATGTCAATTACCAATGTTTACGGCACCTACCGCCTACCGGTACCTGCCTCGGGCGCTGCGAGTTTTGCAACAACAAAGGTTCAGCGTTGACATTGTACTTCCGGGCTGAGGGGCAGCGGGAGCTGGCAGATGGCGTATGGCCCCTCGAAGTGCGTGCTCGTGTACACTGTTGAAGGGCACCTCGTCCTCGAGCTCGGCCGCGCGCTACTTGCCTTGCATGCCTTCTTGTGCTTCTTGCGGTGGATCTTCTGGCAGTTCACGCCGCAGTACTTGACGAGGCGACAGACCGTGCATTTCTTCCTTGGCGGCCCCGCCCCGCTCCCTAGCGTGCCGCAGTTGACACAGACATCACGCGAGCAGGGCGAGCATACATCCGGCCGAGGGGGGACAAGATGCAGCGACACTTGGCACTCCTCACTCCTCCTTGTCATTGTCGTCACTCCGTGTCGTCGTCGCGATAAAGTGGGCCACCACGTTTGAACGCATAGTGACCTCCCTGCCCCCGATGCTCTAGATAGAGCTGATATTACCCCCTAAATGTCATTTACCATAATGCCCCCTAAAAGCCATAGTCTATCATCGAGAGACGACTACGGAGTCTACCTCCACCATGCGTGCTGAGAATCCCCGTGCTAACGCGCGTGATCCAAGACCAAAAAGTCCCCCGCACCACCAAGTATGTAGTAGAGTTAGCTAGCGGCGCGAAGCTAGCGGCGCCGCCAGCGAAGACCCGCGCCGCGGCAAATTGCAGGTAGAACCATTGATGGAAGCGATGGCCATAGATCGATGAATATCGGGAGTTAGACCGCCGTTCGAAGCTTCTACATCCTATTCGATACATTAGGAGTTCACCTTCTGCACGGTTGGGCGTAGATCGTCCTCTGAAAATTGGCCATTTTCAACGCCGTAGAGGGCGCTGGTTCGGTACAGCGCGCCGCAGCGTCGACCGCCGCAAGTATACAACGTTCCACAGTGAGAATGGCCGCTGAGGAGTAAGATATTTGGATTATACGCGTCAAAATGGCCTAGAGACGTGCTCGGCGGGGTTCCTGGGGCATAGATAAATAATCCCTAGATGTGCATCGCCCGAGAGCAAGCTAGCAAAATCA
>JAAMXK010002622.1:0-12965 GCA_019693575.1 Thalassiosira oceanica | reverse complement strand
AGGTCCCTGAGCGCCCTGTCGTACCTGGCCCGGTGGATCGACGCCACCGGCACGTCCACGACCTCCCTCCTCCTCGGGGGAAGCTCCCCCCCCAGGCACTCCTCCTTGGTCATCCTGAACACGTGGCTCGCCGTGTGCGCGCCGAGGATGCCCAGGTTCGACGACCCGGCGGCGTCCCACCCCCAGCTCCTCTGCTGTCCCGCGCAAACAAAAGTAGTAGGTCGGACGAGCTGCCCCAGCTGCTCACTTCGTTGTCGCTCCCCTTCTGCGCCGCCGTCCTCCTCCTCGGCTTGCCCGTGACCGTCCTCGTCTCCTCCTCCTTCTTCTTCTTCCTCCTCCTCTTCTTCCCGCCCCTGGCCTTCTTCTTGTTGTCCCCTCTTCCGCCCTTTACCGGCCTCCCTTGCACCCTGAGACCCGTGGCCTCCTCGGCCGTCCTCCTCCAGTCGTCGTGGAGGCTGACGGGCGCGATGACGAGGATTTTCAGCCCCCTTCTGCTTTTCCCGCCGACGTCGTCGTTGCTGTTGCTGTTGTCGCTCCCCCCCTCGTCGTCCTCCTCGCCCTTGGCCTTTCCCCCGTCTTTCCCCTTGCTTTCCCCCCCGCCGAGCGTCCTAAGGAACGACCTCGACCAGACGCACCCCACGACCGTCTTCCCCAGTCCCATGTCGAACGCGAGCACCAGCCTTCTCATCTGCAGCGCCCTCCGCACCCCCTCCCTCTGGTGCCTGTAGAGTTCCCACCCGTTGAGGAGCCGGTCGTCCAGTCCCGCGTTGTCGAGGAGCCGGCCGGACAGGCCGTCGTCAAAGGGGAGGATCCGGGACGGCTCGTACGACAGCTCCGGGGGGAGGGGGGGCAGGCCGGACCTGCGCCTCCGCGACGGCGAGGGGTCCGGCGGCGGGGGATCCGGCGGACACGGCGCCGCGGACGTTGGACGGCGTGCGGTTTGCGCATTCGCTGGGTCCTCCCCGGCGTCCGCGGCCGGTCCACCCGCGCGCTGCCTCCTCCGCAGGGCCTCGAGGCGGTTCCTCCGTCAAGGTCCCGGACGTCCCCAGCGGTGGCCGCTGAGGGCCATTCGTCGGAAGTCGGCTTTGCCGCGGCGGAGAGGCTTGCCGCGTCTGCGTCTGATGCTGCGGCTGGTGCAGTGTCCGTCCCATTGTGCTTCCCGCGTGGTCGTTGCCGTTTCCGCCTCCGCCGCTATTCCCGACGCCGGCGGCCTTCCCCCTCCTCCTCTCGAGCGCCCTCCGCCTGCTCTCCTCCATCCTCCTCCTCTGCTCCTCCGTCAGCGGGGGGCGCGGCGGGGACGGTTGCTGCTGCTGTCTTTGAACATTTACCTGCGAGGCTGGAACCGCGGCCGGCGGGAGGCGGCTGGCTCCGGCACCCCCGCCGCTTCCCGAGGTTGTGCCTCCGGAGGCGGTGTCCCCCCTCCGCTCGAGGGCCCTCCAGCGGCTCTCGTCCATCCGGGCCCGCTGCTCCTCCGTCAGCCCGCCGGTTCCCGAACCGACGGTTCCCGAACCGGACCCGCCGGCTGCGCAAGTTCCGGAACCGGTCGGGGGACACGCCAGCGGAAGGACCGGCCGATGGGAAGGGGCGCCGCCTCCGGAGCCACGTAGTACTTCGAAACCGCCGCCTCCGGAGGGGGCCGCCGGCCGCGTCCCGTCGCGCCCCGGCCCGATTGCCGCCCCCCTCCTCCGCTCGAGGGCCCTCCTCCGGCTCTCCTCCATGCGGCTACGCTGCTCGTCCGTCAGCGACGACGACGGGACGGCGTCCGGGCGGGGAGGGCGGGGGACGCCGCCCCCCCCGTCCGCGGTATTGGCGTCCATTGTATCCCCTGTCCCCTCCCTGAAGAAACTGGCGAAGGGCGACGGACAGGGGAGACGACTGGCAAAGGCAACGGCTTTTCATTTTTTGAATATTTCTTGCATCACACCCTATCACACCACACCGGGAGTCGTCAGTCGTCACGGATCCAGGAATGAAAGTGAATGAAAGAGAGTGGGGACAAGCGACGGGTGCCACGATCACACAGCCTGTTGAGTTTGTCCCATTATCAGGCAGGGCCTCACATCAATGCATCCACGCGGAGCTCTGCTCGGCACGCCCCCGCCCCACCCCTTCGGTCTCGTTGTAGACAACTTGGCCGAATCCATCGAGAGGGGAGGAATCTATCAATCACGCGCACGGCAAGCGGACAAAAAGGCATGCGACCCAACACGCCACAAGAGACCAAAATTCAACTGGAATGCAGTGAAATGTTTAGTCGGGGCAATTCCCACGAAGTACTTTGGCTACTGCAAACGGGCAGGAGATCGCTCAAGGAGAGAGAGATTGTAACATTCCAAATATACCTAGGAGGAGATCCTGCGCAATGGCCGACATTGATGATCGGGATTCGTTCCGACGGGCGGGGGTAGAACGGTATATGACTCCTCGCAAAAATCAACAACCATAGAAGCAGCATCGAGGTCGTTTCCTAAAATCCTACCCGCCTCTAGCCAAACTTGACAACCAGACACGGCAGCATCACTGTCTAATGCATAATGCATGTAGGAGGTCAAATCTGAGGATAACTAAGATACCCCTATGTGAAAAGAAGTTGGCGAAAGGATTCATTTATTTAGAATGGGATGGGCCGTAGTTTATCTGTATCAAGTAAAGGCTTTGACACGAGATCGACGAATCGACTAAGCCCCAGCCTGATGTTCCCTCCAGAAAAAGAGCATTCCATGCTCCAGACCAACCAACTCTGCAGCCGTTTGTGGCGCGATCTAGCATAGAATAAGAGACGCCGCCATGGCCTCATTCGTACTCAACACATGTGTTTCATAGGAGTTCGTCCATAGCGTAGCTCTTCCGATGCATGTGTGGCACGGTAGTCCCCGAGGGATCATTACAGCCACAGAGGTACGATAGCGGTCCATCAACTACTACCCTTTAATAGAGATGTGTTGCTGAAGAATGAATCAATCGTCGCAGTCTTCCTACAGGACGGACCGACTATCGCCTGGTGTTTCCCTTGCCATTGGGAACCGGGCGTTTTACCACTACACACAATGCACTCTCTTGATCCCGAGCAACACCAATTAAAGGATCCTTCATCGCAGATTCGTCCAAAAATAGAGGAGGATATGCTTCAATTTTACACTTCAAACATCCCTAGTAATCCGCCTAGTAAAATTTATTTTAAGCTTTCTGGCCTTTTTGGTCATTTGGCTGATTGTCAGGCGTCCATATCTTTTCTCCTGGATAGGGTTTATAAATCCTGGATGCTATCAGAGAGCTGTAGAGACATCGAATTCAATGAGGTCATTTTCTTGGGTTGGGGTTTGATTCCCACCAGTGAATTTTTTTGTGCATGTAAAGGGCCATTTTGTCAGATCTTGAATGTGTCACTGAGAGTCAGAGAATTGGAATGGGGCCAAATCTATAGACTGTGCCGTGATCAGCATCAAATGTAGAACACCTAGGATCACTCAAATGTCCAAATCCGACCGCTAGAAGCCGAGATATCTGGGCACAGCCGAAAGGGGTGTAAATGATGTCCCATGCCAGTAACGCAGAGAGAACACAACCTATGACACTCCTGACACACAGGACAGTCATCTTAAGCCCCAATGACACAAGCCCTGTGTTGTTGTTTCCAAGGAGTGCCCATAACATGCCCAGCTCACCAAATAAAAAAAAATGTCTTGTGGGTCAACTTCAAATGGCCATATCTCAGCAAGTATGTATAGTTGTGCAACGGGAGAGGGCTCATTCTCGTTCTACATCAAATGAGGATTTCAGAACCGCAGAGAGCGCCAGCAGGGCACACAATTTTGATGTTTGATTTTCACTCTCTCTTTGCACTGTTCTCACGCTTTTTTTATATTGTCATCCCAAACAATGACATCAAAAGAAAGCTCTTCTCTTGTATTCCAGCTGTCATCTTATTTTACGCCAACTGCCATCTTGTTGAGAAGTTATAAAGGCCGTGCGGTTTCAAAACTCGGACCGTGGTATGTTTTCGCCGTACAAATCGTACGCTAGTAGCTACTAGCTAGAGCGCCGACCGCCCCGCGCAACACAAAATTCGGCCGCCGAAATTTGTCGGTCTTATAACAAGCGTTTCAAGCAGCGATTTTGTAACTTTTTTCCTGATCGATGACGCGCCCCGGCGATTGCTCTATCGGATTCGCCATGCAATTTTGAGTCTAGATCAAAGGACCGGAAGGGTATCGGCCCGTCTCTATCGATGTGTTCCAAGCATCGGAGTTTGCAGTAGCGATCTCGTGTGTCGGGCGCGTCGCTCGTGCTTTTAGTTAGCGTATCGTAGTTTGGCATTTGTACGGTGAAACGTACCACGGTCCGAGTTTTGGCCAAAAACCCCAAACCGCACGGCCTTTATTAGTCATTGAAAATGACTGATTTTGCTCTTTGTCAAATATATTTTGCAGGATATCTCAGCAAGTCTATGGAGTTGTGCGACGGGAGAGGACTCATTCTCACTCTACACCAAATGAGGATTCCAGAACTGCAGAGACCGCCAGCAGGGCACGCACTTTTGGTGTTTGATTTTCACTCTCTCTTTGCACTGTTATCACGTTATTTCTATGTTGTCATTGATCCCGAAAAATGACATCAAAAGAAAGCTCTTCTCTTGTAGAATCCAGCTTGTCATCTCAATTAAAACCAACTGACATCTTGTTGAGAAGTTATTAGCCGTTGAAAATGACTGATTTGCTATTATTTTGCTAGCTGATTCTCTAGCAAAAAGCTGTCAGTTGCCGTCACAAATATATGCCGGGCCATAACTCTGTCAATATGGGTGCCCTTGTTGGCTCTCTCTGCTGATTTGGAAAGGTCTGCTCCTCCTCTTAAACACTGACAACTCAGATGTGTGCGTATCGTATTAACTTTTGTAGTCAAAATGGGAAATGAAAAACCGAGATGAGGATTGGAAAGCAAGAGAGGAGGAGAATTCAATGGCCCCAGGTAGAATGTCCAAAGATCCGATGATCTACGAGCTATGGAGCTTCAAACATTGGTCCCAAAAATATTTATTTCTAGGCGGATTACTAGGGATGTTTGAAGTGTAAATTAAAATTTTTAAATCGGGATTAGCCCTTTTCATTGCTACTCATTGCTACATAACAAATCCAACCAGAGGACGTTTCCTTCCATATGGCTCAGTGGTATAACCTCTCTTCTCTAACACCCAGAATCCTACCCGCCTCTCGCCAACTACATTCATGTGTGACGGCCAGTTTGACGACGCTGGCGAGGCAGCACTGGCTAAAAATGCAAAATGTACACTTGATCTCAAGCAACACCACAATTGAATGATCATTCATCGTACAATCCATTGCACAATCCACAAAATAGAGGAGGACGGGCTTTAATGTTTAGGCCCTCCTAAGATTGGATAACACCACTACGACCAACCATGTCTGTATTGGTGGCCGGAATCATAATCTGATTTGGTGTAGACCCTATAATTCCCTTTCTGGCTAGTAATAATTACAGTTAAGAGTGCAATAACACCGTCGCCACCAGCCACACGTCAAGAAGCCCAGATTTAGATAGATAAAAATATGAATGTCCTGCCCTGCCACTCTTTCTGCTTAATATTTCCTCTTCATAGGAGTCCTCGGGCCTAAGTGATGATTCAGTTAGTGAGTCGCTTAGCTTCCTCCCGCTGGGGGCTCTTCATCTCTTCCACGGCGTCGCGGTATCCCAGTAATGCCTCGGCATACTGTGCCTTAGTCGCGTGACCTTCCTTGAACATGTCCTTGATGGCATTCAGTGACTTTTCGTATCCCAATTTGGCTGATATCATGTAGTGCTGCAGTGCAAGTTGGTGGTTTCCGTTATCATATTCAACAGCGCCAAGATTGTGCCTGCTATCCACATCCCCTTTCATTGCGGCCTGCTGCCAGTGGTGGATGCCCCTTGGTTTGTCTTCTTGAACACCATCACCATTGTAGTACGTGTGGCCGAGCTCGTGATGTGCATCCAACGATCCAAGCTCTGCCGCCTCCGTCCACAGTTCGATCGCACGAGGGACGTCCTTTGCCAACCCAAACATTCCATGGTGATAGATTTCACCTAGAAATTGCATTGCTTCGGCGTCGCCCTTGTCGACACGCTTTTGTGTCATCGCGAGCGTTGATGCATCGTCGCCAGGTAGAAGCGTCCTGCAAAATGGACAGCGGTCGTTTATGCCTCGTTGTCTCGCCGCAAAGATACAGCCGTCGCACACCCTCTTCATGCAGCAGACATTATTCGTCGAATGATTATTCACGGGCAATTCGATTAGGTCGAAGCAGATCGGGCACCGGTCGCCCTCTGGCCGTTCGAGGCCGCTTGTCATCAGCCTCTGATGAAGAGTTGGCGCGGCCGGGTCGTTTGACTCAGCCGGACCAGCCCGAGCGTCAGGGGCCAGGTTTGACATGCTGCTTATCCCTGATAGCGGTGTCCCCCACCATCAATGGTGCGAGTCGTGTTCAAATAAGATAGGGCCGGTCAGACAGGCAGCAGAGGGACGGCGTGGCGAGCCAGGGCACCAGTACAGTCTCCTCCCTCGTCAACATTACGAGCGGAGCAGAGCCTGTGTCGTCAGAGCGGACAGACTGACTGTCCTGGCAGAGGGCTGCCCGCTGCCAGGACTCAGCTTTGCGGGCGAGTCGAATCTCACGTAACTTTGGTATTTGGTAATCAACCCCTTCTCGCGCAAGAAGCTCCTGGGGGAAGATAGAATGAGAGAAGCATTGGAGAGAAGGAGGTCATCACACAACAGAAAGAGAGTCGGCGGCGACCGGCTGAACCTGACTCGACGACTGGTCAGAGGAGAAGACGCTGCACCGTACACCCGCCCTCCCAGCAAAGCATGTCCAACGAGTCTGCCGCTCAGGCCGCTGACGAGGCGGCGGACCTGGCCGCGCGAAGTCTTCACCAGAGTTTGATGGCGAGTGGCCACGAAAGGCCAGAGGAGGACAGGTGCCCGATCTGCTTCGACCTAATCGAGTTGCCCGTGGGCAAATATTCGATGATAAATGTCTGCTGCATGAAGAGGGTGTGCGACGGCTGTATTTTAACGGCGCGTCAGCGACGGATGAACGGACTATGCGAGTTTTGTAGGACGCCCTTCATAACGACGATGTATCCGATCTCGCAATGATAATGAAACGTGTCCACAAGAAAGATGCGGGTGCAATCAATCATCTAGGTGAAAAGTATTTCTATGGTGAGCTTGGATTGCCAAAGGACGTCCCCCAGGCAATCGAACTGTGGACGGAGGCCGCAGAGCTTGGATCAATTGACGCACACTACTCACTCGGCGCCGCCTACTACACTGGTGATGGCGTCGAAGAAGACATGCCAAGGGGCATTCACCACTGGCAGCAGGCCGCGATGAAAGGAGACGTGGAAAGCAGGCACAATCTAGGCGCCGTTGAATATTACAATGGAAACTACAAACTTGCTGTGCAGCACTGGATGATATCTGCCAAAATGGGCCATGAAAAGTCACTGAATGACATCAAGGAAATGTTCAAAAAAGGCCACGCAACCAAGGCGCAGTATGCCGAGGCATTGCTAGGATACCGAGACGCCGTGGAAGAGATGAAGAGCCATCAGCGAGAGGAAGCCAAGCGACTACTGGCGCTGAACCCTAGGATACCGAGACGCAGTGGAAGATATGATGAGCCCCAAGCGGGAGGAAGTTAAGAGACTATGTACTGGCGCTGAACCAGATTTTTAGATTAAGCTGAGAACTATGTGCATGAATGTTGGTATGTCTGGGAAACTGGTCAGCGGCCTCTAGGAAACTGGTCAGTAAAATCCAAAGAGTGCAAAGGCGCCCAGCCGTAGTGTCAGTGTGCAATCGTTTCCTTGGATCCCAGCATAAACTGGGCACGAACCACCCACATGCATAGCGGGGGATCCGGCGGACACGGCGCCGCGGACGTTGGATGGCGTGCGGCCCCCGCGTTCTCCGGGTCCCCCCCGGCGTCCGACGCCGGTCCACCCGCGCGCTGCCTCCTCCGCAGGGCCTCGAGGCGGTTCCTCTCCGCCCTCGCCCGCTGCTCCTCCGTCAAGGTCCCGGACGTCCCCGGCGGTGGCCGTTGAGGGTGATTCGTCGGAAGTCGGTTTTGCTGCGGCGGAGAGGCCTGCCGCGTCTGCGTCTGATGCTGCGGCCGGTGCAATGTCCTTCCCGTTGTACTTCCCGCGTGATCGTTGCCGATTCCGCCTCCGCCGCCATTCACGACGCCGCCGCCGGCCTTCCCCCTCCTCCTCTCAAGCGCCCTCCGCCTGCTCTCCTCCATCCTCCTCCTCTGCTCCTCCGTCAGCGGGGGGCGCGGCGGGGACGGCTGATGCTGCCGCTGCTGTCTTTGAACATTCATCTGCGAGGCCGGAACCGCGGCCGGCGGGGGGCGGCCGGCTCCGGCACCGCCGCCGCCTCCCGAGGTTGTGCCTCCGGAGGCGGTGTTCCCCCTCCGCTCGAGGGCCCTCCGGCGGCTCTCCTCCGTCCGGGCCCGCTGCTCCGGTTCACCGGACCCGCCGGATGCGCAAGTTCCGGAACCGGGCGGGGGACGCGCCAGCGGAAGGACCGGCTGACATGAAGGGGCGCCGCCTCCGGGGCCGCGCACTCCGGAGCCGCCGCCTCCGGAGGGGGCCGCCAGCCGCGTCCCGTCGCGCCCCGCCCCCCTCCTCCGCTCGAGGGCCCTCCTCCGGCTCTCCTCCATGCGGCTACGCTGCTCCTCCGTCAACGACGACGGGGCGGCGTCCGGGCGGGGAGGGCGGGGGACGCCGCCCCCCCCGTCCGCGGTATTGGCGTCCATTGTATTCCCCCGTCCCCCCCCTGAAGAACGACGAAGGGCGACGGACAGGGGAGACGACTGTGGTGACCAAACGTCTGCTGTGCCTCCAAACTTCAAAAATAAACGGCAACGGCTTTTCATTTTTTGTATTGAAACAAACTGAACTTAATGTCTAGGCTTATGCTCTACGCTAGCATCTTCTTCCTTTCCATCCTGTCCTGTCGACAGCGATCCTATCACGCTGAGACGAGAACAAATAATGAGCCTTCGCCGGGCTCATTATTTGCCCTCTTCAACTAGTTTGGATCTTCCCGCTGACGTGTCGCTCAGGGGAGGCCCCGGGCTACTATTTGCGCCCATGTGACCTTCTTGGTCTTGGTCGTCGTCATGTCCCCGACGTTCCTCCCAACACACTCCGTAGTGCACCCGACAGCACGGAATCGGAATCGTTGCCAAAAATAAACGGCAACGGGTGTTATGCCAACGGCTTTTCATTTTTTGAATACTTCTTGCATCACACCCTATCACACCCAGGGGCTTATTTCCAACAGCCCCTTGATCACACCACACCTGGAGTCGTCACGGATCCAGAGAACGATGTCTTCCTGGATCCTGAAAGGGATTATGCGTATGGACCGTATGGACGGGTGCCACGAAAACACAGGCCTGTTGGGTTTGTCCAATTATCAGTCAGGCAGAGCCTCATATCAAAATGCATCCACGCGGCCACGCGGAGCTTTGCTCAGCACACCCCCGCCCCCACCCCTTCGGTCTCGTTGTAGATAACTTGGCCGAATTCACCGAGAGCCGAGAGGAGGAATCTATCATTCACGCGCACGGCACGCGGACAAAAAGCAAGCGACACCACGCCACCGAACAAGTCAGAAATTCAAATGATCGGGAGTCGTTTTCCGACGGGCGGGGGGAGAACAATATGACTCCTCGCAAAAATCGGACGGCATCGGCCCCTACCCGCCTCTCGCCAAACTTGACAAGAACCATTTCCCCGACGCCGACGCGGCAGCACTGTCTAATCCATAAAGCACTCTTGATTTCGAGAGGATCCTCCATCGCACATTCATCCACTCAGAGGATATCATCCAGTCGTGCTGCGAGCTTGCAGTTTTTATTATTGTATTCAGCAATGCCTAGAGTGTGCCTGCCGTCCGCATCCCCTTTCATTGCGGCCTGCTGCCAGTGGTGAATGCCCCTTGGCTTGTCTTCTTCGACACCATCGCAAGTGTAGTGCATGGCGCCGAGTTGGCGGTGTGCTTCCAATGATCCAAGCTCTGCAGCCTCCGTTCTCAGTTCGATCGCCCGAGGGACATCATCTGTCACTCCAAGATCTCCACTCCTCACAAAAAATCCAACCAAAAGGCCGTTTCCTTCCTGGAATCCTACACGCCTCTCGCCAACTCCCTTCATGAGTGACGGCCATTTTGACGACGCCGGTGCGGCAGCACTGGCTAATAATGCATAATATGAATTGATCTCGAGCAACACCTTGAAGGATCCTTCATTGCACAGTCCACTGCACAATCTGACGAGGACTGGCTTAAATGTTTAGGTCTTCTTAAGATTGGATAACACTACATACGACCAACCATGTCAATACATTGGTGGCTGGTTCTGGAGAGATCTGATTTGACGCAGAACCTATAATTTCCTTTGAGGCTAGTAATAATTACAGTTAAAAGTGTACAGTGTATAACACAACCCCCACAAGCCACACCGAGAAGCCCAGATTTAGTTCGTTAAAATAGGAATGTCCTGCCCTGCCACTCTTTCTGCTTAATATTTCCTCTTCATAGGAGTCCTCGGGCCTAAGTGATGATTCAGTTAGCGAGTCGCTTTGCTTCCTCTCGCTGGGGGCTCTTCATCTCTTCCACGGCGTCGCGATATCCCAGTAACGCCTCGGCATACTGCGCTTTGGTCGCGTGACCTTCTTTGAACATTTCCTTGATGTAATTGAGTGACTTTTCGTATCCCAATTTGGCTGATATCATGTAGTGCTGCAGTGCAGTTTGGTAGTTTGCGTTGTCATAATCAACATCACCAAGCTTGTTTCTGCTTTCCACATCCCCTTTCATTGCGGCCTGCTGCAGGTGGTGAGTGCCCCTTGGCTTGTCTTCTTCGACACCATCGCCAGTGTAGTACACGAGGCCGAGTGCGTATTGTGCGTCCAATGATCCAAGCTCTGCAGCCTCCGTCCACAGTTCCATCGCTCGAGAGACATCCTTTGTCAATCCGTGACTCCCATGGCAATACCAGTCACCTAGAAAGCAGATTGCTTCTGCGTCTCCCTTGCCGACACGTTTGTGAATCATTGCGAGCATTGATGCATCGTCGTGAGGAAGGGGCGTCCTGCAAAAGGGGCATCTGTCAAACATTCCTCGCTGACGCGCCGCCAAACCGCATCCATTGCAGACCCTCTTCATACAACAGCCATTCATCTTCGAATGCTGACCCACGGGCAATTCGATTAGGTCGAAGCAGATCGTGCACCGGTCGCCCTCTGGCCGTTCGAGGCCGCTTGTCATCAACCTCTGATGAAGAGTTGGCGCGGCCGGGTCGTTTGACTCAGCCTGACCGGCCCGAGCGTCAGGGGCCAGGTTGAACATGCTGCTTATCCTAATAGCGGCGTCCCCCCATCAATGGTTGCGAGTCGTGTTCAAAAAATAAGATAGGGCCGGTCAGACAGGCGCAGCAGAGGGACGGCGTGGCGAGCCAGGGCACCCACGACTGCAGTACGCAGTCTCCTCCCTCGTCAAGTATTGTAATGAATGAGCGGAGCAGAGCCTTTTCGTCAGAGCAGGCTGACTGGGGGTCGGTCAGAGCCTTCGAGCCTTCCGTGCCAGCGACTCAGCTTTGCAGGCGAGTCGAATCTCAAGTAACTTTGGATTACTTGGGAATCAACCCCTTTCTCTCGAAGTCCTGGCGACTTGCAGAAGGAAGTCACTGTTGTATCATTCAAAGTCCAACAGAAGAGAGTCGGCGTCGGCGGCGACCGGCTGGACCTCGACGACTGGTCAGAGGAGAAGACGCTGCACCGTACACCAGCCCTCCCAGCAAAGCATGTCCAACGAGTCTGCCGCTCAGGCCGCTGTCGTGTCGGCGGTCGGCGGCGCGGATCAGGCCGCGCGAAGTCTTCACTAGAGGTTGATGGCGAGCGGCCACGAAAGGCCGGAGGGGGACAGGTGCCCGATCTGCTTCGACCTAATCGCATTGCCCATGGGCAAACAATCGAAGATGAATGTCTGCTGCATGAAGAGTATCTGCAATGGCTGCATTTTTGCGGCTATACGGCGAGGAATATAACAAATGCCCGTTTTGCAGGACACCCTTTCCTGCTGACGATGCATCCGAGCTCGCAATGGTACAGAAGCGGGTCGACAAGGGAGACGCCGACGCAATCTACATGCTCGGTAATAAGTATTACCATGGCGAGCTTGGGCTGGCAAAGAATGTCCCCCGGGCAATCGAACTGTGGACGGAGGCTGCTGAGCTTGGATCTTTGGATGCACATTACCAGCTCGGCGACAGCTATTATTATGGCGATGGCATTGAAAAGGACAAGTCAAGGGGCATTCAACACTGGCAGGAGGCCGCGATGAATGGGGATGCGGAAAGCAGGCACGAGCTTGGCCATGTTGAATATAATAATGGGAACCACCTACTTGCTGTGCAGCACTGTATGATATCCGCCAAAATGGGATACGAAAAGTCACTCAATTCCATCAAGGAAATGTTCAAAGAAGGTCACGCGACCAAAGCGCAGTATGCCGAGGCGTTACTGGGATACCGCGACGCCGTGGAAGAGATGAAGAGTCCCCAGAGAGAGGAAGCAAAGAGACAGCGTTACTAGATTTTTAAGAAGTTTTGTGCATGGTATGTCTGGGAAAGTGGTCAGTAAAAATCTCAAAGAGTGCAAAAGCGCCCAGCCGTAGTGTCGGAGTGCAATCAATTCCTTGGCTCCGGCAAACCACAGCCAGAGGAAGCTGGGCACGAACCACCATCGCTGAATATTCGGAGCTTGCACATCAAAGCCCTACCCCCCTTTCCCCGCCCTCACCCTCCCCACAGCCGCCCGACAGCACCGTCTCCACAAGCTCCCGGATGCTGACCCTGGGAGCCGCGCGGGCCCCGCCTCCCCCGCCTCCCCTCCCGTCC
>JAAMXK010002619.1:0-13165 GCA_019693575.1 Thalassiosira oceanica | reverse complement strand
CCCAGTTCAAGAGGGGCGTTCCATTCTCCCATCTTCCTCCCTCAGTCGGGCACACTACTCTAGATTTGCTAGCAATAAATTTCAAGGAACAACTCAGACGCCCCCCTAACACAGCCCTCTAGACAAGCAATATCCTTTCCTAGAGGACATCACTGCCACTGCCAGGTTTCCTTCCTAGCTAGATGCCGATTGTTGTCAAGATTGTTGTTGAGACCGCAATGGAATGGCTAATTGCGAAAGATTCAGCTGGTTGGTCAGCCAATTCTCTGCTAGCTATTTGCACTATCATGCATCCACTGACTTGAGCATATATGTTTTGGTCTGTCCGCCCTGGAGACTGGAGTTTTTACCAGCCATCCATGAGACGATATGGAATGACCCAGGTAGGTATTTATTGCTGTGCATGGCGAAAGTGATTAGCCATCATTATTATATCAGCCAATCAAACAATATGCCAAGAAGATCATCGTTTACCCCCTTGTTATCTACCTTTGGGAGGTCAATTAGTGTTGGGCTTAACATCAAAAATTTGTAGGAGGTCCTAGTTTGTAGGACGTCCTACAAACAAACGCTCGTTGGGTAGCTAGCTAGAGCTAACTACATACAGTGGACTTCCTCGAGGTGTACCCCCCCAACCCTGTTTGTACCCCCCCCCCCCCTGGGGCCCAGCCCAGCCTAGCTGGGGGGGGTACAAGCTACACAAGGGGGACTACAACTGCCTGTACCCCTTCTTGACTGGACTTAAAACATCTGTACCCCCTATGACGGTACTGGATTCATCTGCACCCTCCAGCGGTAATGGATTCCATCTGTACCCCCTTTGGCGGGACTAGATTCCCGTCTACTTACCCGTTTACGGGACTCAATTCGATCTGTACCCCCCGTTAACGGGACTCAACTGCATCTGTAACCCCCTGAAATCAGGCTAGCCCAAAATATTTGTACCCGGGGGGGGGGGGGGGTACACCTCGAGGAAGTCCACTGTAGTGTGTAGTTTCTACTGGGTACTCCGAGAACTCCAACGATGATCTTCCAAGCAACCCTTGCCGTGCCCCTCTAGGCTAGCTTCTACCTAACTTACTTGCTTGCCAAGATAGTCTATGATCTATAAACCCAATTGATGCCAACTGAAAGGCGGTCATCAGCCAATTAGCAATTAGTTGAGTCTAACACACCGGCGAAGAAGCACCCTTGTCAGCCGCAACGCTGCTCCCGCCTTTCCAGCCAAGCTAGTCTATAGATAGAGCTCTTTGCGGTTGAGCTCGTGGATGACTCTTATCAAGATGGTCTAACAATGCTCGCATGGTGAGACAGTGTTGTGCGAGATGGATCAAAGAGGATAAGGTCGAGGGGAATGATTTCGATGGTCACAGCTCACAATCGGTCGAGGGATGAAGATGACTCTCAATCAATTGATTGATAACGATTATTTAGTAGCGGTGGTATTATGACCTGACATGAACCTTGTCAATGATTCGGTTCCTCCGGCTGATTGATGTCCTAAGTGACAGTTCGGTCGAGTCCGATGTTAACTCGCTACTAAAATCCTATTTTTCTCCTTAAGTTGAAGCCGATGGGATCCCCCACCACAGTTCCTTGTCCTCGATTCATTGAGTTCAAGTCCCGATTATTACCATCCAGTACTCGAACTAGACCATCGGTTCCACTCCTCCCTAAATAAATGCTTTCGCGATGATAGCGCTCCTCGTGAGGGCGCTCCTGGCGCGCCACTTGATCTACTTTCGATTCGCCATTGCCAACGGCATCGCCAACGACATCGCCAACTACACTTCGGCGCTCTGATTTAGCGGCCTCCTTGACATCTAACTCTGCTCCTGACGTGACAATTCGATCCTTCTCCTTTGCCTGATCATCAGATAGAATCTTCTCCTCCGTAACAGCATCCTTAATTTCTCTCTCATATCGCTCCTTAACGTCAGCAAGTTCGGACTGAATCAGTTTGAGCTCTTCCGTCTTGTCAGACAATCTTTGCTCTAATTTGAGACTCTCTGATCTGGACAGGCTGAGTTTCTGCTCGAGCGCGTTGATTGTGCTAGATCGCTCGCTCTCCACGTAGCTTGTTTGTGCTATTTCCGATTCCTTTGACTTCAAGTCTCTTTCGAGCTCGGAAATACTGGCGTTTGCCTTCGCTTGTTCTTCCTCGAGTGCATTGATCTTACACTGGTACTGACTTCTAAGCTCGGCTAGCTCAGACTGAACCCTTTCCAGAGATCCTGATTTCTCGGAACTTTGCGCTTCGACCTTCAACATTTCCTCGCGATTCTTCGCCAGCTGTATCTCGAGGTCTCCGATGATGGTTCTACTTTCATCCGAAGAAGCGTTAAGTTGCGTAATATGGTCTTCCTTTTCTTTCAATAGCTGGCTCAACCGGACGTTGTCGGACTCGTACTTGGCAACCTCAACTACTAGATCCTCGAGTGCATTGGCCTTGCTCTCGTACTGACTCCTGAGCTCGGCTAGCTCAGATTGAATCCTTTCCAGAGATCCTGCATTATCCGCACTTGACGCCTCGACCTTCAACATTTCCTCGCGATTCTTCGCCAGCTGTATCTCGAGGTCTCCAATGGTGGCTCTGCTTTCATCCGAAGAAGCGTTAAGTTGCGTGATATTGTCCTCCTTTTCTTTCAATAGCTGCGACGGGACTAGATGAGCATTGTAGAGTGCGCGAAGCCTAGCACTACCACCAAACGTACCTGACTCAATCGGACGTTCTCGGACTCGAACTTGGCAACCTTCTCAGCAAGATCCTCAAGTGCATTCAACTTACTCTCGTACTGAATCCTGAGCCCAGCTAGCTCAGACTGAACCCTTTCCAGAGATCCTGATTTCTCCGCACTTAACGCTTCGACCTGCAACATTTCCTCGCGATTCTTCGCCAGCTGTATCTCGAGGTCCCCAATGGCGGTTCTGCTTTCATCCGAAGCAGTGTTTAGCTGCGTGATGTGGTCTTCCTTTTCCTTCAATAGCTGCGGCGGGGCGAAGGGAGTTGAGCATTGTTCGGCTAGAGCGCGCGAAGCCTAGCACTACCATCAAACATACCTGTTTCAACCGGAAGGTGTCGGACTCGTACTTGGCAACCTTCTGGGCTAGATCCTCGAGTGCATTGATCTTACTCTGGTGCTGACTCTTGAGCCCAGCTAGCTCAGACTGAACCCTTTCCAAAGATCCTGCTTTCTCCGCACTTGACGCCTCGACCTGCAACATTTCCTCGCGATTCTTCGCCAGCTGCGTCTCGAGGTCTCCTATGGCGGCTCTGCTCTCGTCCGAAGCAGTGCTTAGCTGCGTGATTTGGTCCTCCTTTTCCTTCAATAGCTGCGACAGATGAAGAGGAGATGAGCAACGTTCGGCTAGAGTGCGCGAAGACCAGCACTACGATCAAACTCACTTGGCTCAATCGGACGTTGTCGGACTCGTGCTTGGCAACCTCCTCAGCTAGATCTCTTTCCAGAGTTTGAATAGCGCGTGAGGCGATCTCGGCATCCTTCTCGATTGATTCTTGTACTGCCTGGAGACGCTGGAGCTCAGCAATCAGCGCGTTCACATCCTCGTTTCTGTATTCTAGTTCCGTCGAAAGGGACGAGATGAGCTGGTTCTTCGTCTGAAGCAGACTCTAAGCCAAGCCAGTCTCAAGTTAGAGCAAAGAGTGAGGGACACGCAACGCGGTTCTTCTCCCAACTTACCTGGAGCTGGGCCGCTTCCTCCTTTGAGTATAGAGTTATTTCAATAGATTTGGCGCTGGACTTTGCTGTGGACAAGATGTGAGGTGCGAAGAAGAGTCCAGACTGTTTGTTCGATCTACCTACCGGCAGTGTTAGATATCGCACGTGTCGAGGACGACTGCGGGATGAAGAACGCATCGGACGAGGCCAATGCGGCGATAGCCAGAATGCAGGAGTTGTGAAAGATCATGGTAAGATCCTAACCGCAGAGATTCGTCCCACAGGCTCCACGAATCACCTCTATCTGCGGAGGTTGGTAGAGAACAGTAGAGTGATCGACATATGAGACCTTCGATCTTTGCAGCTTGTTTGTTGCTGGCTGACGACGGACGTCGATGCCGATGTCAGAGTCTGAAACGGGCGTTGGTCGACCTCACAGATCGTTGAAGTGGGGGGCTCCACAAGATCCAATGAAGCATTGGGTACATTAGAGATAGTGGGCTTCCATGAAGCAGGAGTCTGTGTGGCGCCCGGCAGGACTGCAGGATGCAGACTGCAGTCCTGCATGCTGAATTAGGGAGGGCTCCCATATCAGTCTCCCTCTAATCTAAATTAAATTGGGTGCGGGCTCGGCTGACTGAGTCGACTCCAGTCTCAATTATTTTGATAGAGGTAATAAACCAATGCCAAAGGATTGTAGGAGCCCCTAATATGCATGTGATTACCGAGTCATTGATTGCAATAGACAAAGAGCGAGTTCTGTGCTTCTGTGCTTCACAGACTAGCAGTGGACTGCTATTTTTCGTCTTCTGCGGCCAGCACACCAGCACACCTTATTGTCGTCAATATCAGCCAACACATTCCCCCCCGATGAGTTTCGTCTACTTGCTATGAATAGTTTCATTCGAGACCAGCTGCGTGGAGCAAAGAACTCGAGGTTTAAAAGATATCGTTGATAATGTTACAGTGTCGAGAGCTTAGACATTCTTGAACTTTCGCTTTCTTTTGGTTTTCGGTTTGTTTGCTTTATTTTCGATTGGGGCCTCGCTGACGACGCAATCGCCGATCATTGTCAGTGCTTCATTTTCATCTTTCACGCCATATTGTCTGCAATCCTGTGTACTTTTGTCTACGGCACTGGTTTCGACCTTTGCTTCGGCCCAATTCCCGCCGAAGGCCTTGTCAGTTTGTTGTTGATCCGTTCGCGCGATTCCAAGTTTCTTCTTGGTCTCATATGTAAGGGGTCGCCCCGCGTAATCTGCGCTGCCACGAACAAGATGCGTCGGTCTGTCTTCTATGGATCTGTTATCTTTTCGAATGTTTTTCTGTCTCGAACGGGTCTTTTTTCGTTTGCGTTTGTTCCTCCCGGCTACGCCGTCTTCTTCAGTGTTGTCTCCTTCAACTTTCCTTTGCAAGCCTGTTTCTTCTTCGCCAGATTTAGATTCCGCCTGAATTGCCAATTCCCTCGCCCTCTCCTTCTTTCCCTTCTTCTTCTTCTTCTTTTCGGGGTTCGGGGTCTCAGCCGCGAGTCCTGTTCTATCAGAAGACTGCGTGTCATTTGCAGGCTTGGACTTCGTGACAATCGCAGGCGGCTTTTTGGTCCTTCGTTCTCGTACTGCTGAAGTTCTTCCCTCTTCCTCGTCACTGCTCGATGCGTTGCCATCGGCCGAGTCCTCGTCGGCATCGTGCAATCTTTGTCGCTTCTTGCCTACGCTCAGGATCTGCTTCCTCCCGAAGGCCGTCCAGTCCTCGGAGATGTTCGTTCGTCCCATGATTTCAGAAGCTGCACGAGCGAAATTATCCTTGTGGGAGGTGTCCCTCTCCCGCAACTGTCTGGCGCTGTCCCCTCTGCTTGACCCGCTTCTGTCAGTGTTCCTGTCAGTGTTCGTGAGGTATTACGCTCTCGATTCAACTTCTCGCCGATTTGGTTGGTCCTGAAAAGAATATCTACCTTGGGAGGGGTGTCATCGGTGTCATGCTACACGCTAATTATGCTCCCTGTAGACCGCGGATCCATCCTCGCTCAGAACTCAGAGAGTCGGTATCGTAGGTAGGGTGTTTTTGTTGTGCATTTCATGTTGTGCACACTACCCAGGTTGAAGAGTCGAAGAAGATGCAACATGGCACCGCGGACGAGACGGAACAATGTGCTGGACACTGGCAGGGGGGGCTCGTCGGCCCCTGTCTCGGTGATGAATAACTTGATCACTGCCAAATCGTGGCCGGCTGTGATAGAGAGGTGTGCTAGCCACCCCAACGAGGTTGGATCCGGACCTTCGTTTCGAAACGAGAGGGGGTACACGGCTGCGCAGTACGTTCCTTCTTTGCCTCGCCTGCCTCTGGGGATGGTCTAACCACTCGTTCAGCTGCGTCTGTGCCCATAACCATGACATGGACGGTGCTGCGCTAATTCCGGTGGTCGACGCGATACTGAAGGCGGCTGATGAAATTGATTATGGAGCCGAGTATGTTCTCGGGAGCGGAACCGGCGAGCTGGCGCAGGATGAGGTGCCGAGAATGTCTGAAGGTCGTTGGAGACTTCTACGAGATCAGAGAAATCGGGCACAGTGGTCGCCTCTTCACCTTCTCTGCGTCCAGGGCGGTATCAGCCACGGAAAATTGCCCATTCTCAAAGCATTACTGCAAATCGGTCCAGATCAAGAAAACGAACAGAGAACACAATTGAGTGCCCGACAAAGGGAGTTGATTGAGCTTACTGACCGCCAAAATAGAAACATCTTGCACCACCTTCTAGACAGTGTGGTGCCGAAGCAGGACGCATTCGAGGTCATTCGGTTCGTGCTGGACAACGCTCCGTCGATAGTTTTGCAACTAGACGACCGAGGAAAGCAGGTTCGTCCTTTCTTCGTCAACCTACTTTGATGCGCCAACATCTCTAATATATTGCCCAAGCCGATTGAATACGTGCTGGATAGAATAACTGAGAATCCGGGAACAAGAAGACGGCACTACATGATGTCTTTTGGATACTTCGAGGAAGGGATCGGACAAAACTACCGCATGCTCAAACTACTGGTGCATCACATGGCAGGGATGACAGATGCTGACGGAGCATCGATAGACAGATCAAATGTGCTCCACGCTGCATGTCGCATACGCGACGATGACTTTTCGCGCGTAGACAAGCTGATCAAATATCTCGTTTCCTCCGATGCTTCGAGGTTGGAAGCCAAGACAAGACTTCCTGGTCGGGGAGAGAAACGCGAAGTGCTCTTGCATTATGAGCCAGATGCGAGGGGCAATCTACCGCTGCACACATTTGTGGGAAAGTCCTCGTACTTATTGGACAGCGCACCTGCCGAGTTTGAGGTCGTGCAATGCCTCGCGAACTCATCAGAAAACGAGTTGGAGCCAGCTGCAGTATCAAACGATGATGGACTGCTACCATTGAAGATTGCCATGATGAGCGGTCGGCGGATGGCCATAGCAGCACTATTGATGAAGTACCCCCATGCAGCAATAAGGGACGGAAATATTGACACTAAGATTCTTGTTCATCTTCTGGGGACTGTGACCCGATTGAAAGATTTCAACCACATCTGGGGCGACATGCCGAGCCTAAGCGACAGAATCGATGCTCAAAAAAGGGTCAAGATTTGTCTCACTACTGTTTTTGAGCTGATACAAGCCAGACCTGATGTCTTCTCAAACGCTGGTGTGGATGCCTCGGCCGCGAGTGCACCGAAGTCTACGAATGACCAGGCAGTAGTGAGGAAGATGACAAAGATGTTCAGAGGCATATTTTCCCGGGATACAGGTACTTCATAGCCGTGTTGGTGCACTTCTAGAACGACTTCGTAAGCAAGATCCTTGGAAAGAATCATACTGAGGGCCCCTTGCCGCTTTCTCGAGGTGTTATAATGACTTAGCGCTGGCAACCTGCAAGAATAACCTCAGTGAATTTATCTATTTCGCTTCTGCTCGAATTTGTGCAAGTTCGCAGTAATGTTCGAAGTCGCTAGAGTAGGCCATCCACGAATAAAGTATTGTGAGGAAGGCATACCCAATCCCAATCCCAGTGTACAACGCGTATAGGTCGTTCCTCCAGTACTCCACAAGGAAGAAAACGGCAGGCACTTGACCGAACCAACTGGCAACAAAGCCGGCCCAGAAGACATCGCCAGTCCGCCCCAGCGACATCGGGATGCGTTCGATGCCAACGCTCAAGTTCATGAAGAAGAGCACGCATGTGAAAGGGAACCGTACCTCTTCAAACAAGTCCAAATACGATTCGTCCGAAGTGAAGATTGCGCCAAAGGATCGGATGTTGCAATATACGATTCCCGATAGTAGCACCAGCAGCACAACACATAATACCACACCTACTTCTGCAGCCTGCCTGGCCTGTTTCGCATGGTTTTTGCCAAGCCGCAATCCCAGCTTGATGCCTTGGCCCGTTGTCGTAGAACATACTTAGAATGGATATCGCGCAGAGATGTGATAAGGCGGACACAACTCACCCGTAGCACCGGAGACCGAACTGATAAAAATAAGCGTGATCCACAAGATCCTGTCCGTTTTCTTGTGATCAGCAAGTAGGCAGTTGTACCAAAAGGTGGGCGACAACTCACCTGTACGACGCATTGAACAGTCCAACCTCGCGCTCCCCAATCTTCGCAGCAATCGCCCCAACCAAGCCCATTCTCCAAAAGTCCGAGGACAGCGCAAGCGCAGCGGGAAAGTACAGCTGAGAGAACGTCTGAAACCTAGTCCATGTGAAGCCACTTGTCCAATGAGACAATATGTTGACATTCGCGCCCTCGATCGGCGGCTTCGCGTGCTCGGTTTTCACGAAATAGTACCCCAAAATGCACAGTTGGATGTACACCACTACGACGGTGACGATCGGACAAGCGGCGAAGCCGAGACCCGCGAAACCCGGAATCGGCCAGCCGAGCACGAGGACGAGGCCCAGGACGAGGTTAGCGGCGAGCCCCGCCGACGACGTGACGACCTCGGGCCTCATGACCCGCTGCGCCGTGAGGTACTGGCTCAGCTGCGAGTAGATCATCTGCGCCGGTATCGCGAGTATGAAGACCCGCGAGTAGTAACCGGCCATCCCGGCGACGTCCCCTGGCTGGCCCATCCACGTCCACACGTCCTCCGTGTAGGCCCACGAGATGGCGACCGGTACGGCGAGCGCCGACAGGACGGCGACGGATATCCTGAGGTAGACGACGGCGAGGTGGCGGTTGTCGGCCCCGCTCGTCTGGCCGACGAGTATGCCGAGCACCCGGCCCTGGATGAGGACGGCCGTGCACATCGTGTAGAGGTCGGACAGGGCCGCGGCCGACAGGGCGTCGCCGCTCGTGTGCCCCAGGAGGGCCGTGTCGGTGCTTTTCATCTTCGAGAGATCTTGATGTGAGAAATAGGGAACAAATCCTCACGCCGCGCCCCTAGCCAACTCACTCCGACCCAGGACACCCTGGAGACGAAGATCGGCCCGGCCAGGTGCAGCGTGTCGAGCACGTCGTCCTTGAACGTGGCCTCCCGATCCTGGCTGTCGGCCTCGCCTGCCCCGTCCGCTCCCTTCTTCGGAACGACGTCCCCGACGAGCGGGGACGTCTCGTGGTGAATCTTCTGAGTCTCCCGATCGTCGTCCATTTTGGGTGCGGATGTCGCGACGCAAACGAGGCCCTCGCGAGGCCAACCGCTGCCACGGCCGCAGGCAGGAAAACTGACGAGACCCCGTCCGCTCGACTCTGGTAGATCTTTCTTTCCGTAGGCGGACACGAGTGCCGGCCAAGTTATTCTGTAGTGGGCCGTTGTTGGTGTGTCATGGCGTGTGCTTTCCGCCGTGATGGCCTTTCTCCATTTCCAGATGGCTCTTTTCCCGCCCGTGCACCCGGTTCGCAGAATGACAGAATGACACGAGCAAAACAGAAAAAAGCACACTGCGACACTCTCGAGGATACTGGACACAGAAGCCTTGTCGAAGCACCCCGCAACTCATCATTCATCGTCGACGGATGAGAGGGCGGCGTCTCCCTGAATTCGTCCCCCAAGCTACGAGGATCCGTGCCGAGCGGAGAAGAGGTTAGCATCGGTATCGGTCTGTACATATCCCTCCGGCCCTATCCCACTGCGACATGACCATGGCGAGTTTTTGACACGATTACGAGTCCGGTGAAAAGTCTCCCCCTCCCGCATTAGACCTGAGCGACAAGAAAGAGAGAGCGGAGCGAGGGGCGGAACGCCGTCGGCTGATCAAGGAGACGCGGAGCGAAAGCGAGGGAGGAAGGAGAGAGAAAGTGATGAAGAGGAGGAGACATCCGCCCCTGCTCCCCGCAGTCCTGGCGGCGCTTCTCCCGGGCGAAAGCCGCGCCCAGTCCGCCGGTCCCTCAATCAGCGGATCGGCCTTCTTCGACGCCGCGCCCGACGGCACACGCAACTCGACCCTGGACTACCCCGTGGGGAACCTCCCCGTTTGGCTCTTCGCGTGCGACGGCGACGTCCTGTCGGCGACGGCCGTGACGGACGGGACGGGCTCATACTCGTTCGGCGGGGGGAGGGTCGAGCCCGGCGCGGGGTACTACGTCAACGTCCAGCCGCCGAGCTGGTACGACGTCAGCCCCGTCTGGACCGGCGTGGCGGAGGGGGTGGACAATGTCGTGGATCCGAGCACGGGGAACAGCGGCTGCTTCGCGGCGCCCGCAGACGGCGGGTCCGTCGAGGGCGTCGACGTGGGGGTGGTGTTCGACCTGGGGGACGGGCCCGCGTCGGACCCTACGGGGAGTCCCGCGGGGGGGGCGACGGGGAGTCCCACGGTGAGGCCGTTCAAGCCGGCGGTGACGACGTCGAGGCCGACGGACGGGCCGACCTCGTCCCCGTCCGGAGGGCCGACGGAGCGTCCCACGGCGGAGCCCACCGCGGAGCCCACGGCGGGGCCGACGGGACGGCCCACCCCGGAGCCGACGGAGCCGCCCACGGCGGATCCCGCGACGGAGTCCCCCACGGCCAGGCCGACTCCGACCCCGTGGGACGGTCCCTGTCCCCCCCCTCACTCCTCCTCGCCCAACGTCTCGTACGAGACCGGGGACGTCGTCGAGCGAGACGGTACCGTGTACGAGTGCCTACGTGCCGGTCGGTGCAACCTCGACGGACACGAGCCGGGGGGGGCGCTGGGGGAAGCGGCTTGGACGGAGCTGGGGCCGTGCGACGGGGGCAGCCCGACGGGGCGTCCCACGGGGAGTCCGACGGGGGGGACGGCGGACCCGACCCCGATGTGGCACCCTCACTTCGCGAGCTACGACGAGGTGAGTTTCCGAAGGCTCCGAAACATGCTTCTCGCGACCGACCGCCACGGCGAAGCGGGCGGTATCGCAACGCTAACCTTTTTCTGAACGAAGACGACCGAGACGATGGAGTGCATCTACGGCACCACCTACCCGGCCGTGTGGTCCGACCCGTCCCAGCGGGACGCGCACCTCTTCGACACCGAGGAGGGATGCTGCGAGGCGTGGAGGTGCCGGACGGAGGACGCCGGCACGTCCGGGGAGGACGGGGGGCGGTGGCTCCAGAGCGAGGACGGGACGGACTGCGTGTACCTCGTCCTGCCGCCGGGGATGCTCGGGGCGGACTTTCTGTTCGAGACCAAGGAGGGGTGCTGCGAGGTCAACGACTGCGTGGTGCTGGTCGAGGAGGCGTGGCTTTGGAACCAGGACCGGACGGACTGCGTCTTCTTCGAGTTCGAGGGGGAGGGCGTGCCCGACGCGGACTTTCTTTTCGGGACGAGGGGCGAGTGCTGCGCCGTCAATAACTGCATCGAGAGGGACACGGCCGAGCCGAGTCCGAGCGTCGCCGAGGACACAGTCGCGCCGTCGGCGTCGCCCGCGGATACGGTCGGGCCGGCGAGTCCCGCCGGTCCCATTGGGTCGGACGCGCCTGCCGCCCCCCCGGTCCGCCCTCCCACCGCCTCGCCCGCCGTCCCGATGTCCCTGTCGCCCACCGGTCCCGGCACGCCGGTCGGCCCCGCGACCGTCCGGTCCCTCACCATGACCGTCGTCGGCGTGGCCCCCATCGACCCAGAACTGTGGTCGGACGCCACCGAACGCTACATCGAGGAGTACTTCAACGGAGGCGGGGTCGGGGCGTCCGGCGTCGAGGTGGAGATCAAGGTGACCGGGCAGGACTTCATCCTGGAATGGGGGGACGGCGGCGCGAGCGAGGCGACGGGGGAGAGGAGGTCGAACCTCTTCGCGGGGACGCCGCCCGGAGGACTGAGGAGGAGGAGGAGGGGACAGGAGGCCATGGTGGCGTCGGCCGTCCTCTTCTACGACCAGACGTCGACGTTCGTGTCGCTCGATCCCGCGACGTACGACGCGGTCTACGTCGCGCGGGCCCCGTTCGCGACCGCACAGGGCCGGGAGAGGTACGCCGCTCGGCTGAGGGAGGTCAGGCCGAGGTTCGAGTCGGTCCTCTCGACGAGCGGCGTGGGCTATACGCCCCCACCCCCCGCGTCGCCGACGGCGAGCGAGGGGAGCGAGGCAGGCGGGTCGGGTTCCAACAGCAACTTCATCGCGACGTGGGCCGCGGTCGGGTCGGTCTGCGGCGCGGCCTTCCTCGCCGCCGCGGCGCTGCTCGTGCGTCGGAGGCGGACGGCCAAGCGAAGGCGGCGGCACGTGGAGGCGGTCGGCAACGGCTACGACCTGAGCCTAGAGGTCGAGGAGGGGGGGGACAGCGGGGGGGGCGACGGCCACGGACCGCTCGCGGACGACTCGGGGGGGGAGCCGGCGTCTCACTTCGGCCTGGCCGGGTCCGCTCCGGTCCGGGAGACGCCGCCGTCCGACCCCGCGGGGACCGAGGAGCTTGTCCACGTCGACGCCCCCGCGGGCAAGCTGGGCGTCGTCGTGGACATGTCCCCGACGGGACCCCCGGCGTACGTGTGCGAGGTCAAGGAGAGCTCGCCGCTCCTGGGCGAGATACGTCTCGGGGACAAGATCGTGGCCGTGGACGGGGAGGACGTCCAGACGATGAGCGCGGTGAACGTATCGAAGTTGCTCGCGAGGAGGAGCAGGAACGAGAGGAGGAGGATCACGGTGCTCAGGGAGAGGGACGGGCCGTCCGATTCGTCCGACGACGGGTCGGAAGCGGACGCCCCGCCCTCCAGTCCCGCGGGCCGGCCCGGATCCGACGCGGGGTCCGACGCCGGCCCGCCCGGGGTCCGACGCCTCGACATCCTCGCCCCCGCGGGCAGGCTCGGGGTCGTCCTCGTGACGCCCGACGAGCCGACCGCGGCGGGACGGCTGGAAGGGGGACGGGGTCCGTCGTACGTCTTCACGATACGGGAGGACTCGCCCCTCCTCGATAAGATCCAGGTGGGGGACCGGGTGGCCGAGGTCGACGGACGGGACGTGTCGGACATGACCGCGATCGACGTTAGCAAGCTACTGGGCTCGCTGTCGGCGAGGGAGACCAGGAGGATCACCGTGCTGAGGGAGGTGGGCGACTTCGACGACATCGGC
>JAAMXK010002618.1:0-10172 GCA_019693575.1 Thalassiosira oceanica | reverse complement strand
CTGTCGTAGTACGCCAGCGCCTCCCCCACGTCGCGGACCCTCGCCCCGTCCACGCCCCCCCTGACGTCGAGCTCCTCGAACACCCTCATGTTCAGGGCGAAGGCCACGTTGGCCTCGGCCACGACCCGGCCGACCTCCCGCTCGGTCAGGTCGAGGCCGTCCATGGAGCCGCGGTACGCGTCCTTGAACGCCTTGGCGCTCGGGACTCGCTCGAAGTCGTAGAACGCGAGGCCGTCGTGTCCGTCGAGGCGGAGCGCGCGGCGGGCTATCCGGCTTAGGACCTTGCCCCCCGACAGGTCGCCGAGGTACCGCGTGTAGGCGTGGGAGAGGAGGAGGAGCGGTTCCATGGCCGCAACCTCCTCGAGACGGTCGACGTAGTCCCTCACAGCGGGGGAGGGGACGGAGCAGGCCGAGCCGGGACGGTCCCAGTCGTCCCCGTGCCAGTACTCCATGTCCTCCCTGAGCGACTCGAGCCTCCCCAGCTCGAGGGGGAAGTGGCACGTCCCGAAGTGACCCGGGGCGTGCAGGTCGAGGAGGCGCTCGAGGGCGGCGTACGTGTGGTACAGGCCGGCGACGAGCTCCTTGTAGAGCTCCCGGTCGATCTCGCCCCGGATGAAGTTCCGCACGAAGTGCACGTTCTCGGCGGCCTCGTGCGACTCGGCCGTGCCCGTCTTGAGCGCCGCGGAGAGCTGGGGGGGCGGCCGGGCGGTGGCGTCGGACTTGTCGTCGTTCGGGGTCGCGCCGGCCGTTTCCTCGGCCTCCTCGTCGCTCAGCGACGGGGCCAGCGACGGTGCGTCCGCGGTCCCCTCCCCGTCCTCGCTCCTCTTCTCGCCGAGGGACTCCTCGGCGAGCCGTCCCATGATCGCCGCGAGGGAAAAGCTCTCCATGGCCTCGGCCAGGTTCGTCCCCGCGTTTTCCTTTCCGCCGGTCTCGCGGCCGCTGTGGAAGGACTTGAAGGGACACCCGCCCTTCAGCAGGAAGCTGTCCCTTTTGGCGTCGGACTCCCGACCCCCCTCGCCGTTCGAGCTGCCGCTGATCTGCTTCTGGATGGCGTGGATGTGCTGCATCGCCAGTCGGAACTGGGCCGCGGCGTCGGAGTCGGAGCGTTCCCTCCCCCCCTCTTTATTACTACTCTCGCCGCCGCCGCCTTCCGAAACCGCAGGGGGCGCGAGGTAGTGGCTGGGGGGGACCGTCCTCATGACCTCCCGCAGCCTCTCGCCGCCGCCGCCGGCGTCGCGGAAGGGGCAGGACCGGTTCGCGAACGCCGGGCAGCGCTCCCGCGCGGCGCTCAGGGCGGCGCCGCACGAGAGGGACGAAAGGGCGGCGGACGCGGACGGGTGCCCCGCCGGCTGGTCGACGTGGTCGACGTAGCTCGCGTCCTCGTCGTCGCTGAGGGCGGCGGCGTACGGGCAGACGTGCTGGGCGGACGCTGCGGACGACGGCATGTCGTTGTTTCGCTATGATTATGATGTATGGCAATATGGCTGGACTGGCAGGCTGACAGCTGGTTTTTCGGAACGGTTTGCCGTTTCCCTCGTCGTCCTATGTACACGCGCCCAACGTCTCGACAAAATGAGGCGACGTCCCCACGCCACGCACAGCACTCCTGTTGAGAAACCTTGCCTTCCGCTCCCGATCCCGGTCGTTTCGACTGCCAGTCCGTGGCCGGTCCGAGCCGGTCCGTGCTCACAGTTGGAGTTCAGAACTCCGCAGAGAGGAAGCTGCTGCGCTGGTTGGCGACGTCGCGGATGAGTTGAATCTTGGATAACGGTAATGTTACCTGAGATTTGATCACCAAGGTTGTTGGGCGGGCCCTGTGGGCTTGCAAGGGGGTAAGTACGTAAAAGAGTTAATCTCAATTTCAGACATCCTATGCTAAGACATCCTCTGGGAGGTAATTTAGCTATCTTCTGGCCGGCAAGTGATGCTTTCTAATCTGCAGCTGAGCCAGAACGCCTGGCAGTATGGCATAATGCTCGCACTTGATGATCACCAACCTAAATAGCACGCTAGTCTAGCTGCTAGTAGTATCAAACTGGTTTTCACTCACCATCAGACTCACCAGTGCTACCTACGGGGGGCTTTCTTTTTCTAGCTGAGCTACTACATACACAAAATGCCCACTTCAACAGCCAAAATTGGTTCCCAGCCAAGACGATATCTAAGAATTCAATCTCCGTCGACGCGAGGCAGACTAGACGGCCCGATTCCTTTGATTCCGGAGGTTCGGGCCATGGTCTTCGGACCTTTCGTGAGACGTTGCAAAAGATCGGGAAAGTATGCTGGCTCACAGGCCGGCACACATCATCAAGTAGATAGTCGACGGAAAAGTAGGCAAAGCTCGGCTTTCCGACGGCCGATGGAGGCCGCCGGCTGCTCGGCATGAACGTCTAGACATATAGCGGAAGCGATCATTCATGTGGCGGCTCCGATCCGGGCCAAGAGGCCTCGGTTTGATGTTGTTTTGCTCTATCTATTGTAGCCTAGATATCTTTGGACATCAAGACGATGCCGAAGGAATACGGCGATGCCGGTGCGAGGGGGGGGTGGCCCGATTCCTATGATTCTTCTTGTCACCAGCGGGGCCAAAAGGTGCCTCGGCGAGGCGTGTTTTGTTCGTATGGTAGGAAGTGGGCGCGAGCCGCCCACTCCACTATCGGAAAAGAGAGGCTATCGGCCGTTAGGAATTAAGTTTTTAGGATTTATGAGTTGTTTGTTGTGTAGATTCACTACAGGGGCTCAGCCTCTAATTCGGAGCCAAAAAGCCGTTCCTGCCAAAACATTGCATCCGACCGGGTGAAGCTAGGAAAGCTACGTGCGTAGTTTGAGGCTCGAAAACTCCCGCGCCGTCGGGGGGGGGGAAAGGGCTGATCTAATTACGTATCGTACAATTCCATCCGACCAAAAGCTATAGTAGAAGCTAGGAGGAGGCCTTTCTAACGAAATATAGCCAAATTCCATCTTTTTTCGGAAGGATGCGGCTCAAGTTAGTTACCCCTATAGTGTAGCATGCATCAACCACTCCCTTGACTTGTCAGTGTCAGTCCAGCCCACCAACCACCGTCCCTGACCTTACCGGTAGTAGTGGGAAGGCGCCAGCATGAAAGTGCTGTGACTCTAGAACCTGCTCCCAGTTTTTACATCAAACGTCGGGAATGAGGCAATGGCTGAACTCCTGTCCAATTGTCATCCCGCTGTTGTACTGTTGTGGACGCAAATTACCCTAGAGTAAGAGTAAGTGACCCAATCATTTTCAAAACTATAAGAATAACACAAGTCAACATCAATGCCAATATGTGTTGTGTGCATACTCAAACGAAAACAGTAACACTTTAACATGGGCAGTTGCCCTTATCAAGGTCTCCCAACTGTACCAGTCCGAATGCCCAGCCGTCGGAGTCCGATCGGAGTTGCTCGCGTTCTGCAGCCATCCTGTCCGTCGCACACAAATCCTCCTTTGTGGCTCCCAGTGCAGTGACCCACAAACGCCGAAAGCAGGGCAGGTTCTCAGTCTTTGGCCGTCAAAAGGCGTAGGCGGAATCTCAAAGCCCGCAATCGCCGAGGCACGAGAGCCTCTCCCACTCCAACGCCGCCCTCACGTCCGCGTCCCTCGCCCTAATCTCGTCCCTGCACTCCCTCCTGCACTTGGTGGCGCAAATCCCACCGTCGGCGTCCTCCGCCGCCGCCGCGCAGTGCTCAATTGCGTCCCTGACGGACGGGAAGCCCATCCGATCCTCGTAGTCCTGCACCGCGATCTCCTCGCACCGCGCTTCGCACCTGGTCGTTGGGCGCGGGGTCGGGTGAATCGGGGCCGGCGACGGGAGGGGCGTCGGCCGTCTTGTCACGGGCGCGGGGGTCGGCCGTCTCGTCGGCCGCTGTTGTGCGAAAGAGGAGAGGGTGTGTCGGGTTTAGATCTGTATTTGCTGAGACCCCTTCTTCCTGCGAGGTCTTAAGAGGGAAGGAAGGGTATATCGCCGCGACCTTCCACTTCCCAAACCTGGGCGACAAAACTCACCAAAGTTGTGAGAGGTTCGGTGGCTCTTGCAGTTGGGCCTGGCGTTGGTAGGCGCGAGGGCTATTTGGGCAGTGCAGTCCGGTCATGCCGCGCGGCGGAAAGCGTGATAAAGAGAGCGTTAGTCATATAAGTCTTTTCCGAAGGAACGAAGAAAGAGAGAGAGGGGGGGAGAGCATAAAACTCACAGGGTCGGTGGGCCGCCTGGTTGGCTCTCCTGTTGTAGTCACCGCCGTGGGCGCGTCGGTCGTTGGCGCGTCGGTCGTTGGCGCCGAGCTCGTTGGCGCCATGCTCGTCGGCGCCGAGCTCGTTGGCGCCATGCTCGTCGGCGCCGAGCTTGTTGGCGGGCTTGACGTCGGCCACGCCGTCTGCGGGTCTACGACGGCTGCGGACGGGGCCACGGTGGGGCTGTAAGAGCCGTCGTCGAACGGAATCATCTCAACCTCCTCGTCCGCAAGCGACTGCGTCACGAAAATATTGTCGCGAGGCGCCGTCTCTGGCTCGCCGGCGCCGATTTCATCCGCCTGCACCTGTGTGATTTCGTCCCCTGCTGGATTGGCGTCGTCCTGTAGAGCCTGGGAAGGTAGGACGCTTGCGGCCTCCACCGCTGGCAGGGCAGCCGAGGGCGGCGACGGGACGCCGTCTCCGCTTGGCACGCCGTCTCCGCTTGGCACGCTGATCTCCTCTTCGTACCCTAAGTCACCATCCTCGTCGAACTCAAACATACCCTGGGCCTTCCCCACGCCGGTATCCCCATCTCCTTCGCTGTTACTGTCCTGAATCACGGCCACCTGCTGTAGCGGACCGTTTTCCCCCGTCCCTCCCTTCCCGCTTGAGGCGGTCGACGCCACGGCAGCGGCGGCCACCGCGACGAGTGCCACCAGCACCACCCCCAGGACGGCTAGAAGGCAAACCCTCCTCTTGGCGATCCTCGCCGCGACGTATTCCCCGAATGTCTCGTCCTCCTTCGCGCTCGCCGAGATGACGCTGCAGCTGGCGTCGCCATGGCTCGGAGGGGCGGGCCACTGGACCTCGACGTCGGGAAACGCGGGCGACGACGGCGGCGCCCCCTTCCCCTCGGACGAAGACGAGCCGCTCCCGCCGCCGCGACTCCTCTTGCCTGGCGAAGCTATGGTCGGCAGCGCGGCCCTCTCGTAGTCCCGCCTCCTGTCCTCGAAGCTCCGGACGTGCGCCAGGTCGTAGGCCGAGAGGCTGCTCAGTGACGATCCCCCCCCGATCGACGGCTCTGGCCCGATGGCGTCGTCCGGCCCGTAGCCGTTGCCGAAGTACGGCGCCGGGTCGTCGACGGCCGAGCTGGCCGAGCGGAGGAGCGGTCCCGGCGTGGCGTCCGAGGCGCTGCTCAGGCTGCTCTCGTCGTACGCCGCGGACGAGTTGCGCCTCCCGCCCTGGGCGCGGTTGATGAAGAAGGTTTGCCCGACGACGACCGGCGCGTCACCGCTCGCGGGGCGGGCCGACATGCTTCTCTCTACTTCCCGCAGACCGGAAGAGTTCTCAAATATCTACGACCGTTTAGCCTTGAAGCCTTTCCCCGCCGAGACAGTAGAAGCCAAGTGGAATGGAATCGATCCCCAAAAGCAGGCTGCTCGCTCTCTTCTCCCTCGGCTCGACCACAAGAGAGAGATGGCCGATGGAGGGCCACACTGCAACACCTCCTGGCATGTCCCACTCCAAGAAGATGAACAAATTTGTCGAGCTGTCGTCTCGTCGTCTCCTGCGCTTCTTCGTTGCTGCTGCGGGGGGTAAGCGAGAAGCGGCTCGGTGTCTACGTCTAGCTATGACGCGGTGGACTTCACCCGCTTTGCCACGATCCTTTGCTGTCTTGTCGTGTGTCCCCCTGCCCTGCGGTCCATCGGTGTCCTTTTCCTCACGACTGTTGCTTTTCTCAAACTCAAACTGCTCGCTCTCTCCTCCTCTCTGCTCTCGCTCCGATCGAGTGTAGCCCGATGAGGATTCACCGGATATGTCAATCGCGGCATCTCGCCATTCAGTCATTCTTCAGCCCGACGAATAAGACGAAGACGCGAATGATTTACAAGTGAAGAGTTTGGCTGCTCTTGGACCTTGGCCCGGACGATTGCCCGGAGTAACATGTTTCTCGATTGTTGAGTCCGAGGGCTAAGCATTCAACTTCTCCCATCAACCATCAAGAGAAGGACACGACCAACTACACGACCGATGCGAACACTTTTTCTGGCTGTCGACCCATGCTCGGCAGCCTCAGTTCACAATCTTCGAGAGCAATGAAATATCTCCACCTCCTTTCGCCTATCGTCTACACGACGCATTGTGCCTCCGCCCAGACTACCATCGTCGGCTACCCGTCGTCGGGCAACTCGATACTTTACGACGAAGAGCTCGCCTTCACTGGCCGCATCTCAATCGAAAGCAACATCCCTGTCACACTCCAGCAGTACACATACGATGCGTCCTCCTCCACCGAACACCCCCTGTACGCCGGCGCGGCAGTCGTCCAAGTGACCAGCAGCTGTTCAACTGACGTTAGCGACACCCTCCCCATCGTGACGAAGAGCCAGGGAGCGCGCGGCCTCGAATTGACGGTCAGCGTCTTGGACGCGGATCCGAACGCGGGATTCCTCGAGTCGAGTTCGTACCAGACGAGCTGGACGGAGTTCGATTGTCCGCCGTTCACCCCGGATCCGACAGTTGAAGCCACGAGGGCCCCCGACCAGGATGGCGGGTTCTGCTTGACTCAGGAAGACTGTGATGCAGCCCGCCTTGAACTTGGGCTCTCTACGTTCAGGTGTGTATAAATGCTATGTAGTGCGCCCATTCGCTTTATAATATCTTCCTCATCTTCGAATTGATTGGCAGAGTCGGAGCTTTTCCAACGAAGGGTAAGAGAGCCATATCACTTTATCTCAGCACATTTTCTATCTCAGATTCTTACATCTTCGCTGCTTACTTAGGCTGCTTCAGCAAAAGAGGAAATGCCTACTTTTCAACTGGGGCCGGAGTGACAGAGGCCGATATGTCCACTACCGACCTCCCGTTTCGCCAGGAGAGGATCTTCTGCGACGGCGGAGACGTACCGCAACCGACAACAACCCTCCCTACGACGACCGCCGAAACGACAAGAACTGCATGCCTCACAGCTAACGAATGCGTCGAGAGAAGCGAAGAACTCGGTCTTGCCTCTTTTCAGTCGGGCCAGTTCCAAACGTCAGGCTGCTTCAGGTAAGGTGGCTGTTTGAGAAGATCAGGTGCTGTTTCCCCACCTGCTAACAAACGTGACGCGGCTGAAGTAAAAACGACAAGGCATACTTTTCTATTGGATCTGTAGACGAGATGTCTACTCCCGATTTGCCCGGTATACAGGAAAGGATTTGGTGTGGCTCGAGTGGAGGCGAAACCTCCACCACTGCGACTACTCGGCCAGTGGCCGACGTGTCGAACTTTTGTTTCAACGCCATCGAGTGCGAAGAAACGGCTTCGGAACTTGGCTTCAATAGATTCCAGGTTGGTGATTTTCCCACTAAGGTAAAATGAGAATGATGGTATGTGCAACAAAAATCCTGAAGCTAACCATTCCGTTCCTTTTCTCATCGCAATGAAGGGATGCTTCTCGAAAGGCGATAAGGCATACTTTAGCCTCGGAGGTATCGATGAAATGTCATCGACCGATCTGCCAGGAGTCCAGGACAGGATCTACTGCTCGTCTGGAGCTAGTAGATCATCGAGTCTGTCGACCCTATTGAACAAAGTCGCCAATGAAGATATAAGTCAAGCAAACAGCGCGTCGTCCGCGTCATATCTATCGTTGAGAAGTGTTTTCGCACTGGGCGTCGCACTGGCCAGACCATCATCGGCATCGCATCCTCGGAATCTTCAAACGTGCACATATAACTTGGAAGTGCTCTATAATGCTTGCGAAATTGATGTTATATCCACTGCAGTGACACGCTCAATTGTGGGATACACCGAAAACGTTAATTCCGTAGAGAGCGGTCGTACCTCGGCAGACCTAGTCTTCCCCTCTGACCGAGCCACGACCCTCAACGGCATTATTGCATCGATCGAGACAACACAGATTGGTCAACAGTGCAATCCTATTGCATGCGGAAGACCGTTCGTAGATTCGAGTGGAAACGGGCTTACAGCCTCGCTTCTACCTTCGTGCTCCGTGAAGTCACATGATGCATGGAGCGAGTTGAAACCAGTGACTAGTGATGGAAGACCCAAAGCGACATCCGCTTCGCCTGCGATCAAGCAAGAGTGGGTTGTAAATGCCCTCGGAGAACACTCCTCGATAGCGTCCTTTGCGGCATTTGCAATCGAGCTCATGACGAACGGCGCGCCGAGCGACCTCGTCGAGGAATCCTTACGAGCTGGTTTAGACGAGGTCAGACATGCCAAGGTATCATTTGCTATCGCAAGCCACCTCAATGCGAGGGAAATAGTTCCCGGAGCGCTGCCCCAGTCTACTCATTTGTTCAACAAGAACCTCACCAGTTTGGTTGAGGCAGTTGCAAAGGAAGGGTGCATTGACGAGTCACTGTCGGCTATCAGCGCAGCCACAGAGGTGAAATTGATCAATCAGATACTTGAAGGCCAAGAGAGTGATAAATACTCCGGTGTTGAGATTGAATCTCTCAGATGGATTCGTGATGAGCTCACCATCATTGCTCAAGACGAATATAGACATGCAAATCTAGCGTTCCGTACACTAGAATGGGCGTGCGAACTAGACGAGACATTGTGTACTCATGTCAAAAGCACAATTCTATCCGAGGCGCAATTGGCAAAAGCCTTCCTCCTTCGATTTCAAGATTTGCTTGCTGATAATAGAGAGATACTTTCAGAGGAGTTCACTTCTTGGATAGAAAAAGCTGGACTCAAGAATTTGTAGTTGCTGAGCATGAGGTCACCCCAAAGACAGGATGTAGATCATAATTCACTAACGTCTTTCTTGAATGCTACAACAAGCAGCTTTGCTCTATTTCTGTTGGTACGGTCAAGACAATAAGATAAATCATCTGCTGTTGCATAACTATTGGAATAGACCTATGACTGCAGCTCTTCATTGGCGATGAAATGGATACGCCGCTCGCTGTCCCTTTTCCAAGTAAGTCAAGCTGCAGAGGAACTTGGCACAAGCGACGGTGCTACAGACTTTTGACTTCGTTCCCAAGCTAGAAGTTCCCAAGCTAGAAGTTCCCAAGCTGGAAGTCCTATATTTCCATTCAGGTGCCATGAGGCTGCCGAGGAGCCCAGCAAACAACACAGATATCGGTCGGACCACAAGGACACAAGGAGGTAGGAAGGAGGTGTAGATGGTCCCTGATGGACACGTGGCGCTGCAGGGACTTAGTTCGATACCACATCTAACTTTAGAAGTGTCGTTATATCAATGGCTCTGAGACCTCTCGGCAGGCCGGGCTTTTGTGCGATGCTGGCTATAGTGCAATAAGAATGAATTTGCCGTTGCCCCAATCTCGTTTTCGGCGATAACATCAGCCGTAGAGCTATCAGAATAGCCCTATGGCCATACGGCCGCCACACTTCATGGGGGGTAAGATATTTAAGGTGAATAGTCAGGTGCCAGGATAGTCATCAGGCCACCAGAAGAGCCTGTGACATTACCTAGTGGTTACCCGGTGGGACTATATGGCTATATGCGTATAGTCCGCTAAAGCTAGCGCTAAAGCTAGCTAGGGACTATATCTCGGACTATATCCCAACCGTTTTGAAATAACTACATGTAGTTATTTAGCTAATCCCGCTGATCGTTCGCTTTTTAAATAACTACAATGTAGTTATTTACTCTTCTAGCGCGCTTGTAGCGTTTTGGGGGTTGCGGTAATACTACATACCCTTGTTCGGCCGATCGGCTTGCCGTTGTGATCGCGCGAAATAAAAAGCTGCTCTCGCGCGGGCGATTACCGCCGATAGCGAGGGTTAACGTTTCAAACGCCTACAAGCCGCTAGAAGAGTAAATAACTACATTGTAGTTATTTAGCGGCGCGATGCGATAAGCGAATCCGCTGCGGGTCTACTCACAAAAGCTAAATAACTACCATGTAGTTATTTACAAAACGGTTGGGATATGAGATCCTCTACTAGTTATTTGTTAGTGGAAATACCGTCCGATAGCCCCGAATATGGAATGAAGGAAATATCA
>JAAMXK010002608.1:0-10290 GCA_019693575.1 Thalassiosira oceanica | reverse complement strand
ACCCCACCCCGCCTCCACGGCCCTCCCGCCGGCCGCGCGCTCGCCCTGGGCGCTCATCGTGGCAGCGCAGCGCGGCAGCCAGCACGCTCGCAGCACGGCAGGCCGTCACGGCTCGCTTTGTTTCCCTCGTCGGCGTCGCAAGTCCTCGCTCAACGCGGTCAACACGGCTCCATCACCACAATATCTTGCTCCTCGCAGATGATAGAGACAGAATAGAGAGGGCGGAGCAGTCGGTCGTGAAGGAAGGGCTTCTAGATACGTTCGAGGGGACTTGCCTGAGGCGCCTCGAGGGTTCCTGGCGGCCTCCCCTCGAACGACCTACTCGCGACGAGATCGTTGCTCGAGCTGATAGCAACTCGATCTGGTAGCAAGCATTTCCGGCACGCGCGAGGCCCGGCGAATTAGAGTGAGCGGAGTGACAGACTCGTCGGATACACTACGATCCATGACATCGATGAGAGACCAAGTAGAGATGTGGCTCGCCCGCGGCATCCCCCGCCCGGCCTCTGAAACTAAGCGCGGCTCCTGAAGCCGGGGAAACAGACCCGAATAGCGACCTTTCCCGGCGGACCGATGCTCGTCTGTAAGCGCCAGGAATCCGGATGGAAGCCGGTTTTGGCGACTCGGCGTCGCAGGGGATTTAACGTGCTATCGTCTGATGTTGTGGGACCGAAAGTCGATAACGACAACCCCCCATCCGCCACGGTATATTCCGTGATTCCCCCCCCCTCGACGGCGTTCAGTTCAACCAACAGACGTTTCAGCACTGCGAGCAAGAAGGCCAAGAAGAAAAGAGATGCAAGAAAAAAGGCGAAAGAAGCACACGATCGTGCCGTCATGAGGAGGGGACGTGCAAGGGAGGGACGTGAATCCGATTCAACAGTGCAGGGAAAAACCAGTCCGTTGCTCCACAGGGGATGGTCGGCAGACTTTGGATGCTGCCTCGGCACGGCCATGCCCACGCAATCAACAGTCCGCGAGAAACTATCCGATAGCCACAGAGGACTGTCCGAGGACATCAGATGCTTCCTGTACCAGCCAACCCATCCGCCCACACCGCTCGACAAGGTTATCGCATCCGGGAGGTTACCTACACGATTCATTGCAGGGTGCAGACTAAAGTGCGGAAAGTTTCTCAAAGAAAGCCGCGGGGGCAGGACAAGGTTCTATCCTAAGAGATATCTCCGGCAACAGCGCAAACTTGCGCGTCGTCGCATGCGAGAGCTGAACGTTGCCAAGACCGCAGACTCTGGAGAAGCTCGTACTTCTGAGCAGTTCCGTTTTCTGCCTATGTTTGACGACACGACAGTCGACACTAATTTTTGCAAAGATAGGGATAGCTGTACCGGTCGCGTTCCCTTTGTCTTCGGAAACCGCCGTGACGAGCCCCGGAAATCTGACAGGTATGTGCTAGGCCGTCTTGGATAGTTGCCTATGCTTTGTCATCTTGTCATTCCTTAATTCATTCTGATTCGGTTTCCTATCAATTTGCTTTGTCCAATTGCGAACAGCTGCACTGGCCGAGAGTCCGTACAAAACGCTACAGAAGGTAAGATTTCCAGGTGTCTGTTGCCGATGTACACCTTCTCGTTCCACTTATAACGATATCCATTTTAAGACTTGAAGGTAGAGGACGTTGCGCTTTCAGAGGACGAAGAGTTGGCGATCCTGTTGTCTCCCGAACGGAATCTAAGGCCATCGGCAGGACTCGTGCTCGAACCTGTCCTGTCGCCCGAGAGGACTGCCCTCCCTTCAGAGGCACGCCAATCGGTCATTTCTGAAATCACAAGTGCGGCAGGGCATCCCAACGACACGTCCGATCCGCCCCCCAAACGCTCGGTTCGGCTCTTGGGTGGGGCTGGCAGGGAGGGCGCCCAACTCTCAAATCGCCCGCGAGGCACATCGGGCTCCGTCGGTGAGGACTGGGACTGGTGCTTGAACAGCATGAGATTTTATGTTCTCTCTTGTGGGCCCGCTCACATCCGAAACCCCACCTTCCCGACAGGCAATGGGACCGGACCTATCACGTGCCCCAACGTGACTGGTAGTTCTTGCTTCATGAGCTGTGGGCTCCTGGTGCTCAAGCGTGCTGTACCACTCATTCTACAGCGACACGACAAATTCGATCCAAGGGTGATAGACGACAGCTATGATGCGGATAAAGTCCAAGCCATGCACGGTCCGTTCATGGAGTTCATCGCAGCCATGTACCTTAACCTCCAAGATTCTTCAGTCGTCGGTGCAATCCTCCATGATTTGTACGAGGCCAGTGGCCTCAAGCATGTGCCAAAAGACGTCGTGGAATTTTTCGACTTTTATATTCTTCCGATCCTTCGCGCCAAGGGTCTTTCTCGATTTTTTGATGTCGCACTCTCCACGACTGAGGTCTGGGATGGAAAGGTGGGAGAAGTACAATTGCACGAAGTATTGTCCTCGGGAGAGAAACAGGACGCATTCATCAAGGGTATGTTTTCCGATTCACTGTGGCTTTTGCTTCTTCTGCTTCTGAATCCTTCCTTCCAGTCGAGCCGACGGCCAACATGCAGAGTGCCGTCGACAGGGCTGTCTCGTCGCTCGACATGGAGTACACCCCCAGAGAAATTTACGCTCGAGCCGAAGAAACAATCCACCAGCTGGAGAGTTCTGCTGGGAGGGAGCTGTCGCATCAAGAGAAGTCTGCTATCAGGGAGCCCCTTGTCTGCAATGGCAAACGACATGTGTATATCAACAAGGAAACTCAGTTCATCATCTTCTACATAGCTCGTCTGAATGATCTTGATGGCTCCGGATTGGATGTAAAAATGAATTTAGACAAAGTAAGTTTCTGCGTCGTTCTCGGCCATTTGCCAGGCCCGTTGTCTTCATAACTGGTCGTTAACGATCCTTTTTTCCACTGTGCTCGTTTACAGAAGATACGCATGAGCGTTTCCCTTGACGAAGATGGCACCTCGACGGAGAGAAGGGATTTTCATCTAGACGGTGTCGTCTTATATAGGGGGAGAAACGATAGCCATGTCGACCACTACTTCGCACTGAATGCGTACGAGGATGGGGTTTATATGCAAGACGACGACGACCTTTCTGGCCCGAAATCCTGGGAGGGTTGGAGCGACTTGACATCCGACAAAGTTCCGAACACCTGCTCTTACATGGCGGTTTATGTGCCGGAGCCCTGTTGTGCATCCTCTTCTCCGGTCGCAGAGGAAAACAGGGGTAAGTGCGCGCAGTGTTTCGGTCCATTAGTTTCGATTCCAAGTCTCAAATAATTCAAGCTATTGCAGAACGTCTGCTGAGGACTAGGATGTCATGCAATCCTCTGCCGGTCAACAAAAGGCCCCGGATTTCTGTTGCCCGTGACGGCAATCTCGATAGAAGAATTAAGAGTCTGCTGAAGAAAAGACGGAATGCCGAACGGCAGCCCTCTGCTATCAAGGAGATGAATGCTGGACGGAAGCCCGAGGCCAGGGAGAAGGAGAATGCCAAACGGAAGCCCGTGGACAGGAAGAAGGAGAATGCCAAACGGAAGCCACGGAAGCCCGAGGCCAGGAAGCAGGAGAATGCCAATCGGAAGCCCGAGGCCAGGAAGAAGGAGAATGAACTCTATTACAGGAAGAATAGAGATGCTCTTCGACTGCGGGCGAAGAAGTACTACCAGCTCAACAGGAGGGTCCTGACCGATAAGATGAAGCTCTACTACCAAGTGAACCGGGACAGAATCAGGGCGGGGAGAAGGGAGTCGCAGCAGTCTGGGAACGACCGGAATACGGTATGCGCCGATTTCAAATTGCCGGTGGACGTCCTTCCCCTGCTCGACCAGCCCCCCGGACGGCCCACGGGTGATGTGGCGCACTGTGTGTTCGACGACTCCGAACAAGATCCCGAGGTGGCTGCAACCATGATGCACTTCAACAGCGGAAGGCACATTCGACGAGACGCGCTCGATCTGAAGGAGCTGCAGAGGAAGACCTGGAACGAAATGACGGTTGATGAGCGTGAAAGGTTCAACAAGCTAGTGATCAAGCTCGAGGATCAAATCATGGGCGAGTGCGTTACCCCGGCCTGTCAGAAGGAAGCACTGGCGAGATTCTTCCGGAAGCAGGGGCAGGGAGTGAGCTGGGCTAAGTCAGAATCGAACGACTACCCCAAGGGATCGAGGGACATGCCGTACTACTGCTGTGCCGCGTGCGGGATCCAGCACGCAGGGGACGGAAGTCCATACAAGCGAATGAACCTCGACGAGCTTGAGTGCCTGAAGTTCGACGAGGAGGAAAAAGAGTCTATCGAGAGTAGGATGCAAGACCCCCGCTACGACTCGGTCGTGCTCCCCTGCGACGACAAAGGCACGACGAGGACCGTCGAGGTCTGGAAGGCATACAATTTTTTTCCCCAGGTAAATGTCGGGCTGCTGGTATATTTTTTCCTTTACCGCCGGAACGAGACGTGCCGTCGAATTTCACAAACGAAGTGCCGCCTCATGTTGTTGTACCTGACCCCCCCTCCCCCTCCCTCTCTCGGTCAGGTCAGGAAGGCGGAGAACTACTTCCATCTATATCCGCAGTTCGTCGAGCATCCCTTTCGGGACCGCCGTGATTCCGAGGAGCTCGAGGAGTTGGACGACCGACTCGACGAGATACTGCCGGATACCAAGGTGGACGGGCCAGAGCTGGACACTTTTCGGCGACTTCAGGAGAAGTACATATGCATGAACGACCAGGGCAACGACATCGCCCTCTTCTCCCCGACCAGGGGAAGGCTCGAGTTGGACTTCCCCGGCTCTCCCGGCGCGGGCGTTCTCTACCGCATCGGGGACGACGATATGGTCGATCTCAACAGGAGACTCTTCGGCGCCGAGGTGAAGACCTGGCAGTTTGCCTACATGCGCGACTCGCCCAACTTCGAACGAGGAGGGGACGAGAATCAGCGAGACGGGTCTTCAGGAGACGAAGACGGGGAGGACAGATCCGGTCTCGACGACTCCGACAACGACAGGGATGACGACGAGGAAGACAGGGACGAGAACAACGGCGGGGAAGACCGGGATGACGATGATTCCGTCGGAGCACGCCGGGTCGAAGTCGAAGAAATTGACGACTCCAACGGGTGTATGCTGGCCGACTGCTTGTGTTGGTTTGGAGGGGACGGAGAGGACGACGACAGCTGCGGGATGGACTGTCTGGACGACCCGGACAACGACGGGCACGGGGACGGCCGGGACGACGTCGACTCCGTCGGATCCGGCCAAGCAGTCGCCGCCGGAGGTGCGGACATCGCTAGGCGCGACCTGGCAGCCCTCGCCTCGGAGGAAGTCCACTTGCCCAGGCGAGTGCTGGCCGACTACAGGCGCCGCGCGCCCCACCCGAAGGACGAGTTATGGGAGCGCGAGCTGGCCGAGCTGGCGGAGATCGTGCCGGAGAAGTTTTCCGCCATGATCTGCGGCGATTGTTCCAAGGCCATCGCGAAGAACAAAAGCCCCGAGGTACGGACGCAACTCGGGAGTGCTTAGCGGGCAAGTGTCTATCGTTTCCGTTCTCTAATCGACGTCCCGCCCGTTTCCGTTTTCCGCAGTTTTCTCTCAAGAACGGCGTCGACTTCGGGGACCCGGACAGGATCCAACTCCCCGAGCTCACCGCAGTCGAGAAGCACATCATCAGCCTCGTGCGGCTCTACGCCCAGGTGATCAAGTTGGAGGGGGCGAGGGAGCAGGGAAAGGGCGCCACGCAGGGGTCGGAGGGGCGGAAACCGAAACAGCTCACGCTGAGGGGATCCGTAATCTGCTTCAGGCAGGAGAGCGTCGAGGTGTGCTCCAAACTCCTCTCCCTCGAGAACATGAAGAAGGACCTCCAATTGCAGTTCGTCGGGCCGGACGGGGGCTGGGACTGGATGTACCACAGATGCTACGGGGGAGACCCGGCAAGGCTCGTGGGAGAGGCGCACAAGATCTACAGCTGGCTCAGAGTCCTCAGCCTGGTGAATCCCTACTACGAGGACATGACGGAACTTCCTCCGGTCGGAGAAATCAGCAGTCGCCTTAAGGCGCTGGCAGAAGAGCTCGTCGAAGACTCCTTCAGGACGCTCGACGACGCGCGGCTCAAAGAGAGCATGAAGGCCAGGGACGACATCGCCAGGGTCCGTAACGCGATATCGTCCGACGACGACGGCCTGCCGGCCGAGAGTGCAGGCGTCGAGGGGGGAGAGGAGGAGGACGACGAAGGCGGGGCCTCCAGCACTCCGATGAGGTACGTTCTCGTGACCAGCCCGGACTCCACGGCGAACGAAAATGCCCGCGACAGCGTGCACGGCACCCTGAAGAGTGCAGCAAAGATGTTCGGGATCGACGTCAACGAGGAGGCGAGGGAGTACAACAGAACTGCGGGAGGGGACAAGCCCGTCGAGGAAGAGGGGGATTTCACGAGCGACGAGGAAGAGTTGGGCGGTGAGTGCCTGACACGACGGCGCCGTTGCCTCGCTCCGTCGCTAACCCAGCAATCTTCTTCCCCTGCCCAGACGACTTCGACGGAGACGTCAACATGGCCCGGCGCGAGGCGACTCCCGTCAACGAGTTCTCCGACGGCAAGGCCGCACGGTGCGCCGCATTTCCGGCGACGTTCATGTTCGGCAGCCCGTACGACAACAACAAGGGACCGCTCACGGAGAGGCAGTGCAGGCACTGCCTCCTTCACTGCACGAAGCGTCCGGCGAGGGAGCGGCAGTTCCTCTTCTCCGAGTTCGACAAGCAACAGAGGCATCGGAACTGCCTCGAGGTCCACCTTAAGATGCTCGCCAGCAAGGGGGAGTTCAAGGAGCTCGCGGAGGACCTACGCAGGCGCAACTTCCAGCGCGACCTCAAGGCGGCCACAAGAGATCCGGGGGGGCCCACGGCAAGGAGAGTCCTGCGCAGGATCGGACCCCTGCTGCAGCAGACGGGGAAGAAGACGCCTCTCGGCGCCTTCGAGCGGCACGACTCCATGGGGGAGATCCTTGCCATGGGGAGGGAGTACGGCTCCCCCACCTGCATGATGACCTTCGCGATGGACGACGTCAACAGCACGAACGTCGTGCGCATGTCCCTCAGGAGCACGGACAACGTGGACTTTCCCACACTTGCGCCGGCCACGGCCCTCGACGCTCTGAAGCACGGAACGCTGCTCGGGGAGGGGAACGTGGACTGCAGCTACGCAGGACTGGCCAGGCTCGCCAACGAGAATCCCGTCGCGGTCGCCCTCGAGTACAAGAAGATCGTCATGAACGTCATGGAAATGTTGGTCGGCGTCACGCCGGAAACCGCGACGACGAAGAGCTTCTACAGGGGCTGGTCCAACAGGGGAGCGGTCGTGGGCTCGGCGAGGGCGTTCATAGGCGTGACGGAGACGCAGGTAAGACCGTTGCTGCCGTCTCGTCTTTTTGGTTCGACGAGTGCCCTCCCGATTCTGATCGCTGCTGCGTGACGGCACGTGCGCCACATTCCACAGGCCAGGGGCGGCCTCCACTTTCACGTGATCATCTGGGGAGGCCTGTCTCCCGAGCTCCTGGAGTGCGTCGCCACCGTGCCGGAGCTCATGGACGCGGTCACGACGGTCCTCGAGAGCCAGTTTCGGACGTCCCTGCCAAGGGAGCTCCACGTCTACGATCTCATCAAGAGGAACAAGGGACGGACGTGCCGCGGCGAGCTCCGCCCCACGGCGACACTGCAGAGCCTGTCGGGTCAGGGGTCGTTCCTTTCTCCGAAGAGGGGCAGGAAGAGAAAGCTCGGGCCCGTGCTATTTCCGAAGTTGAGCCTCGGGACCGGCTTCGCCCGGAGGCATCCGAGCGAGGTGCCCCGTGCTCTGCTGCTCCCGCCCGACCCAGACGAGGACTGGTGTATGTTCGTCACTTTCGCCAACGTTACGGCCTCCGTCTTCAACGTGCACCGCCACTGCTTCACCTGCCACAAGGGGGTCGCAGGCAAGACCGGATGCCGCCTCAACATGCCCAGGACAAAGCGAGCCAGGACGGCCTTCGTCCAGTTACTTCCCGAGAAGGTGGAGGACGACTTCGACGAGGGAGACGGGAAGAAAGACGACATACAATACACTGTCCTCGAGAAGGTGCAGCCTCTGCACGAGGTCAAGGTCGACCCGAAGGATTCCCTGGCTCCCTTCTCCGAGCTGGAACCGCGAATCATCGCCATAGAGCTGGGCAGGCCTCTCCTGATGAAACTTCCCGAGCTCATCGAGGACGGGAACGAGGATAGGAGGAGGAAGGAGATCCTCGACAACTTCAGGGAGTCCATGGGTTACCGAATTTCCCTCCTTCGCGACAACGGCCATTCGAGGGACCGCTCCGCTCGCGATCCTTTCACGGGACAGCCCAAGAGAACGGTCCCCCTGGACAGCGGGGGTTTCAGCGCCGACGACAACGCGAGCTCAAGGGACCCCAACTGCCTGTATTCCGCGATGCAGCACCTCCTGTTCCTGTCCGGCCAGAGGGTACCGTCCGTGGAGGTCATCCGAAGGAGGTCGCTCGAGTACCTCGCCGAGAATAGTGACGACGAGGTCCCCCCGCCCCTCCGCGGCGACGACGGGGCCCGGAGCCTTGCCGAGATGGTCCGGGACGAGAGCGGACTGTCCGTGGATCAATACTGCGAGGAGAAGAGGGATGCCGATCCCCGCACCTGCCTCTGGGGGGAGGCCGTCGACGTCAAGCTGCTGGCGATGTGCTTCAACGTCAACATCGCCGTGTACAGAAAGGCGGAGGGGCGTGGCGAGGGAAAAGAGGAGGAGGAGGGGCAGGGAGGAGGAGGGGACCCCGCCGCGTCCTCGTTCTACTCCCTGGACGACGACCTGAGCTGCATACCCTCACGGAACGACTCGGCGAGGACCGTTCACCTAGTCTGCAGGGAGGGGCTCGGCGGAGATAAGCCGCCGTGCAGGGAGTGCCCCGCCTCATCCGGGCCCGGCGGAGACACGGCGTGCGACCTCCCTCTCCACTTCGTCCCCCTTGTTCCGACGGAGCTGCTGAACTCCGGCGGGTTCTTTCACATCGACAAGAGGCTGATCGACCGGCTCATCGAGGAGCTGCGTCCCGTCAGCGTGGAGAAGCTGAAGGAACTCTACGCCTCGGTGTCGGACAAGCTCGTCGGGAGGAACGGGTACGTGGCGGAGTTCAACGAGGTCGTGTCGGCGGCGCTCGGGGTCAACACGAACAGTCTGTTCCTGGGAAGCCGCGAGCAGAGCAAGAGCGCGGTGTTCTACCTTGGTGAGTTGTCGGCGTGAAACTGCTCCGGCCCTCCGGACTCCACTCACCCACTAGCTCGCGTTCTCGGTCCCGTGTCCGACAGGGCCGTACATCTGCAAGAATCTAGTGCAGATCACCGACGCTTTCGACCTCATGCTGGAGGCGATAGACAACGCGAACAATCGAGAGAGCCAGGCGGAGAACGCGAAGGAGGACGTGAGGTTCACCCAGCGGGTTCTGACAAGGGTGGTGAGTTCCGACGGGCCGGAGCGCCGCCCCGTCCCCCTTCACCGACAATTCTACTTACAAATCACTGACCCGACCGTCCCACGCCCAGCTCAACAAGCTCAACTCGATGGTAGAGCTCAGCGACACCCAGGTGGCCGCGTCGCTGTTGGGACTGAGCTCGGGACTGTGCTCGGACAAATTCTGCGGAGTCGACGTCACCAGGTACATGAAGTACATCGCCAACCAGAAGACCGGGGGCGCCCTCGAGGTCGAGGAGGAGTCGGAGGACGAGAGGTCTCAGGACGATCCGGAGGAGGACGGCGGCAGCATGGGGGACTTCATCGCGGAGGAGGACGAGAACGGCGCGCCCTCGGAAGACGCGGCGTTCGACCTGCAGGCGATGCTCGAGGAGAAGGAGACCCTGGACGCCCTGGCTGTGGCGGCGAACGAGGAGGGCGGCCCGGCCTTCCCGCCCGGACCGCCGCGGAGCCCGGACGGCTCGAGCGACGAAGACGACGAAGACGAGGACGGCGGTTTCGACTGTCCCTTCGAGATCAAGGCGGAGAAGTCGCCGTTCGGGCCCGGCACCGTGTACACGACGAATGAGGAAGTCCACCATTCCGTGACCTATCCCGAAAAGTACTTCAACAGGGGAGAAGGGCTCAAGGATTTGACCCTCGACGAGTACCTTCGTCTCGTCCGGATCGAGCGCATCAGGGGCGAGGACAAGGACGAGGACAAGCAGCCCAAAACTAAACTACTTAATAAATCAGGTTACATGCTATCATATGATATCCACAAAACCAGGACACTGAGGTCTTTTCAATTGGCGACAGGGACACTGACACC
>JAAMXK010002579.1:0-14584 GCA_019693575.1 Thalassiosira oceanica | reverse complement strand
AACTGTACTTGGGTTTGCTCCGCGTGTTTTTTAGTTAGGCGCGCGCCGGCAGGGATATCCCATAGATGAAGCAGCAGCGCGGCAGCGGCGGCCGCGCGGCCGCGCTCCAACACTGAGTTACGATCACGGGGGCGACGAAGAGCGGAAGGGCTAGCCGCAGGCCAGTCCGTTCCTCCGGGCAACGTTTCCACCACGGTGGACAAACCGGCAGCCGGAGTGCAGGCAGTGCAGGCGTCACATAGGCCGCTAATGATTATTGAGCTTCCTTGACTGTTACATTGATGATGCGACCCCGCGATAGCAAAAGAGCCAGGCCTCTGCCAGATCCAACGCTGCTCGAGGCCCTGGACAACGATCTTCTCCTTCGATGCGCCTCGTACCTCGATGCGGACGGTCTGGCGCGGCTCGGACGGGCGAGCGCGGCGTTCGGGACCCCCCAAGCCGGCCAGCAAAGATCTTTGGCGAATGAAGCAGCCCACCAGCGGTTTCGACAGAGCGCGACCGACGAGGAAAAGAGATGCCTGCCGAAACACGACGGCGAGTCCGACATCGGCCTGTACCGAGCGCTGGAGCAGTTGAGGGAGCCTCTTAGCTTTAATGAGCTGTCGGGGTACGGGTTGTTCAGCCCACAAGAAAATCCAGCGCGTGTCACGCACACAGGCCGTGGTGGTTGTTCGACTGCGGTGTCAGGGCACGTGATGAGAGGGGGCAGACACTTTGTCGAATTCGCAATCACTGTCGATGAAAGCATAAGATCTCCTTTTGTTTATCTGGGTGTAATCAGGCCTGTGTCCTTGACAAATGGCATCGACTTGGAAGCTGACTGGAGGGGGAGCGTGGATCCCGCACGCGTCACGTTAGATTTCAAACCTGCAGTAGCGGAAAAATTGAGATCCCAGAGAACCTCAAAGTGGGGAGATAGCGATATTCACTGTTGCAGTTACGACTCTTATGATGGATATTGTACTGGAGGCACGGACTGGGATACTAAAGTGCCCGATTACGAGTGGCATGGGCGTGAGGGCTTGGGTGGAAGTGGTACAATTGGGTTGCTGCTGGACCTTGATGAAGGTTCCCTGTCTGTGTTCAAAAACAACTGCCGTCTTGGCGTGATGAAGGATGGTGGATTGAGTGGCGAATACTGCTGGTTTGTTTCGGTCTTATCATCCTGCGCGGTGAGCATGTCGAAAAGTAGAGCTCCCAATTAGAGGGTTGGCGTTGTCCCATCTTTTATTGAATTCAAAGTATTGTCCAGAGTGCAAATATGAGGGGGAAAAGGAGGGCGGCAAAACTTGACACTCCCCTGCTGCTGCTCTCCTCACGTTTGCCCCGTTGCGTTGAATAATTGGGCTGAGAGGCTCTCACTGCGTCGGCGAGATGGGAACATCACACTGCTGTCACTGTCGTTGTCGTTGTCGTCGTCTTGGCCGCAGTTGACTGTCCGCCCGCGTCCACCACCTCTCACAAACGTCGGATCCCCGGGCCTACCCCTTTCCAAGGGATAAAGTGAGAAAACTTGAATACTATGAAATGTCACGAAATACTATGATTAATCTGTGGGATGGTCTCCTACTTTTGTCCGATAAGGTTTCTCCCAGTCGAATCCCCCCCTTGCATCATTTCAATGGCCTACGTTTGCTGCATGAAGAGGGTGGCTGCGTTTTTGGCGGCTCGACTACGAGGAGTGAGTCAGATGTAGCGGGCGACAGGAAGGATTTGGAGAAATCCTATGTCGTGGGCAACTAGAGAGCCAGCCTTTGGAGAGCAGATTAGCCAGCGTTCTCAGCGCTATCTATGCACACACATAGTAGTATCGGCCTATATCAGAAATACTGGATAAAATATCTGAAATAATATAAAACATCACGAAATACATGAACAATCTGTGGGATGGTCTATCAGAAATACTATAATATCACGAAGTTTTATGAACAATCTGGGATGGTCTCTTTGTTTTCACTGCACAACCATCAATGTCAGAACTCAGGCAGATCATATCTTTGACTTTTCGTTGTCACCGTTCAGCTTGTCACGGGCACGCTTCTCCACGCTCAACAACTCCCTTGACAGCTCCCTGATCGCGGCGAGCCTCTCCTTGATCTTCCCAGCGACTTGCCGGTCTCGCCTTCGCTCAAATCGACCACGAGCAGGTCCTCTTCCTCCGTCCCCCCTCTTTCCCGACTTGATCTGTCCCATCACGGCCAGAGGACGGGTGGTACATGCCACCACCAAGGAGACGCGAGGATAGATGAAAAGTACTTTCGTGCTGGATGTTGTAGTCGGATAGCGTCCGGCCGTCTTCGAGGTGTTTGCCGGCGTAGATCAATCGCTGTTGGTCGGGGAATATGCCCTCCCTGTCATAGATTGCGTGTCTGAGGGTCTGTCCAGCTGGGAGCCAACGATGAAAAACAGAAGAGAAAGGGGCTCACCCGAAACTGATGATAACAGTGCGGTTGGCGGGGCGCACGCCGGAGAGCCGAAGGGCTAGCCGACGAGCCGAAGACCGCAGTCCAGTCCGTTCCTCCGGGCAACGTTTCCACCACGGTGGACAAACCGCCGGAGTGCAGGCAGTGCAGACTTCACACAGCGCCGCCAATGATTATTGAGCTTCCTTGACTGTTATGATGATGCAACCCCGCGATAGCAAAAGAGCCAGCCCCCTGCCAGATCCAACGCTGCTCGAGGCCCTGGACAACGACCTTCTCGTTCGATGCGCGTCGTATCTCGACCCGGACGGTCTGGCGCGGCTAGGACGGGCGAGCTCGGCGTTCGGGACCCCCCAAGCCGGTCAGCAAAGATCTTTGGCGAACGAAGCAGCCCGCCAGCGGTTCCGGCAGAGCGCGACCGACGAGGAAAGGGGATGCCTGCCGAAACACGACGGCGAGTCCGACATCAGCCTGTACCGAGCGCTGGAACAGTTGAGAGAGCCACTCAGCTTTGACGAGCTGGCCGGGGACGGGTTCAGTCCACAAGAAAATCGAGCACGTGTCACGCACACAGGCTGTGATGGTTGGTCGACTGCGTTGACAGGGCATGCGATGAGAGGCGGCAGACACTTTGTTGAATTGACAATTACCAATGTCTATCGTCAAGGCGTCCCTTTTGTTTATCTGGGAGTCATCAGGCCTGTGTCCTTGACAAATGACATCGACTTGGAAGCTGACTGGGTGGGGAGCGTGATTCCCGTGAATGTCACGTCACGTTCCAAACCTGAAGTGTCAGGAAAATTGAGATCCCAGAGAACGTCAAAGTGGGGAGATAGCGATATTCACTGTTGCGGTTACTTCTGTTTTGGTGGACGTTGCAGAAGGACGGACTGGGATACTAAAGTGACCAATGACGACTGGCAAGGGCGTGAGGGCTTGGTAGGAAGTGGTACAATTGGTTTGCTGCTAGACCTTGATGAAGGCACCCTGTCTGTGTTCAAAGATAATCGCCGTCTTGGCGTGATGAAGGAGGGTGGATTGAGTGGCGAATACTGCTGGTTTGTTTCTTTTCATTCACCCTGCGTGATTAGCATTTCGAAGAGTAGAGCTCCCAATTAGAGGGTTTGCGTTTTCCCCATTTAATTGAATTCAAATATAATTGTATCCAGAGTTGCGAATATGAGAGCAGCAGCAGGATTGGAAATCGCGGACGCTTTTAAATCGCACGAAAATTGTTTGGTGGCACCCCCCACCCTTCCCAGGACCCTGTAAGATTGGGGCCCTGCCCCTCCCAACGAATACTGCGTGTGAGGCGCTGGCCTCAGTCTCGCTGAGGCCAAACCCGCCAGCGGGGGAGGGACCACAGGGTCCTGAGAAGGGTGGGTCGCTCCTCGACGATTTTAATTAAAAATAGGCTTTCGTTATTGCACCAAGTAGGACTGATGGTTTTCGATTGTCGAAACCCCAGTCTTTTCCCTTGATCATTATTGAGCTCCCTTGAGTTTTACGATGATGCGACCCCGCGATAGCAAACGAGCCAGGCCTCTGCCAGATCCAACGCTGCTCGAGCCCCTGGACAGTGACCTTCTCCTTCGATGTGCGTCTTATCTCAACGCGGTTGGTCTGGCGCGGCTCGGACGGACGAGCGCGGCGTTCGGGACCCCCCAAGCCGGCCAGCAAAGATCTTTGGCGAATGAAGCAGCCCACCAGCTGTTTCGGTGGAGCGTGACCGACGAGGAAAGGAGATGCCTGCCGAAACACGACGACGACGAGTCCAACATCGGCCTGTTTCGAGCGCTGGAGCAGTCGAGGGAGCCTCTGAGCTTTGACAAGCTGGCGGGGAGTGGGCTCAGCCTACAAGAAAATCCAGCGCGTGCCACGAACACAGGCCGAGGTGATTGGTCGACTGCGGTGTCAGGTCATGTGATGAGAGGCGGCAGACACTTTGTCGAATTCACAATTAATGCTGATCGATACGCTTTTGTTGATCTGGGAGTCATCAGGCCTGTCTCCTTGACAAATGAAGCTGACTGGATGGGGAGCGTGGATCCCGTGTACGTCTTGTCATGTTACAAACATGCAGTATCAGAAAAATTGAGATCCCAGAGAACCACAAGGTGGGGAGATAAAGGCCGTGCGCGCAGCGCGCAACTCGAAATCCCGTGCCGAGAAAAACGCCGCCGCACAAGAAGACTAACTAAAATCGATAATGCGATTGGAATATCTCGGCTGGGAAAGGGACTTTGCTACCATTTCAAAGTCGCTACGCTCTAGTCAGACCATTTCCAGATCGCAGTCGCGGCGGTTTGGTCTCAATCGACCACCGGGACCGTCGGCAATTTTACAGTGTCCTTAGAAGGCGGCGATCGACGAATTTGTCAGCTAAGCAATATCAGGCCAAACGGACTTCAGAATCGTGATCAGCACCTCAAATAACCCTCAGAACAACATTGTCCGGGTCATCTACATCGGTATTCTGGCGGTGCGGCATCAATCTCCCGGGCGCGACGGACCCTCGTGCTTCGACTTCCGTTAGCTAGCGCTAGCTAGCGTATGATACCCGAGTGATTTGTACGGCGAAAACATACCGGAGCCGCGCACGGCCTTTATAACCCCGGCTGCAGTAAGGGGTCACTATAGGGGTAACTAACTTGAGCCACATCCTTCCGAAAAAAAGATTGAATGGGGGCCATTTTCTTTGAATTTTATCGGGGTAAGGAAGGCCCCAAATCAGAATTCTGTCCAATGACCCCGGAGTTCTCTGAACTTGTCCAGAGTTGCAAATATGAGGGAGAAAAGGAGGGCGGCCAATTTCGACTCACCCCAGCTGCTGCTGCTGCATCACCCTGCTGTCGCCTGATGTCCTGGCCACAATCGGCTGTCCGCCCGCGTCCGCCACCTCTCAACCGTCGGATACCCGCCCTGGCCTACCCCTGCCAAAGAGGGATAAATTGAGCCCTCAGATCCTCCTATATCGGGAGGATCATGCGGCGGCGTCAGGCACCACGGAATAATTGCGGCAACAGAGGAGGGCTCATCTGAGGACGGCGAGGCGGGAAGGTCAGTGCTGACTAGGAAGAGATTGAGCGGCTGAAGGAAGTGGCCATGAACGGTCCGAGGGCTTTTTTTGTCCGAAAGCTTCTCCCAGTCGACTCCCCCCTGGCATCATTCAATGGTCTACGTTTGCTGATGAAGAGGGTCTGTGCTGACTGCATTTTTGGCGGCTTGTCGAGCAGTGAGTCAAATAGCGGGCGACAGGAAGGAGAGGGAGATTGAACTCTATGTAGTGGACAACTAAGGGGTGGCAGAATTGTGACAATCTGTGGATGGTCTCTTTGTTTTCACTGCACACCAAATCATGCCTTTGACTTCTTCCAGTCGCGTTCCTCGTCACCGTCCCCAGCTTCGTCGCGGGCACGCTTCTCTGCGCTTGACAACTCCCTCGACAGCTCCCTGATCGCGGCGAGCCTCTCCTTGATCTTCCCAATCAGCGACTTGCCGGTCTCGCCTTCGCCCAAATCGATCGCGAGCAGGTCCTTCTCCCCCGGCCCGTACTTGATATTGACCGTCCCCAGCGATACCTCTTCCCCTACTTGGCCTGTCCCGATCCGGCCGGAGGACGGGTGGTACATGCCACCACGGAGTTTCAAGATCAAATGCACAGTGCTTTCTTTCTGGATGTTGTAGTAGGATAGCGTCCGGCCTTCTTCGAGTTGTTTGCCGAAACAGATCAGTCGCTGTTGGTCGGTGGGTATGCCCTCCCTGTCCTGGATTGCGTGTTTGAGTGCGCCAACCGTGGTTTCAGGACAAACGCCGAGAACGATTGTGTTTCCCGTCATATTTTTCACGAATATTTGCATGTCTTCTTGAAATTCTTTTCGCCCGTTTCTCCTGGAACGACGAGGGCGTACCAGTGAGAGGCGCACGCTGCTCACATCCCAAGGGAGCGGGAATGACACCTCTGTTGCAATCGTTTGCACACTGAGCACCTGGAGGAACTCATCGCCCCTTCCCAAGAACAGCCCGCCTTCCTCTGCGTTGTACAGCAACGTCTTTCCGTCGCAAGAGGCGCCGCAGAAGATTGCTTCTTCCTGGATCTTTTGCTTGACACACGTCGCCTTCGCGATACGCCAGTCGGTCGATTCGTAGTGCTTCTTGAACGCATCCAGGCTCTTCTCGTCGCCTGATGGCGTGATGACGACGAAGTTCATGCTGGGTATTTGACTGCCGCGTTTGTTTCCGCGATTTTCTGTCGGCCGTCGGCCTCGGCCCTCCGCCTCGCGGCCCTCGCAGAGGCGAGGGCGGCGAGCGCCCGAGCGCCCGAGCGAGGGCGGCCCCAGCAGGCAGCGCGCGGCGCAAGGCTGGCGGGCAGGCGGAACCAGCGCGGAAGAAGTTGCCAGTTGCACCATCACTACTTTGCGGCAATTCCAAGGAAGGGGCGACATACTTGACTGTCCCTGCTGCTCTATCCTCACGTTCACGTTTGCCCCGCTGTGTTTAATAATCGGGCTGAGAGGATCGTAATGCGTTGACGAGAAGGGAACACACCGAACACACCTTGTGGTCGCCTGCTGTGCTGCCGCGGTCCACAGTCGGCTGTCCGCCCGCGTCCGCACCACCTCTCAAAACGTCGGATCCCCGCCAGCCGCGTCATCAACCGCCCCGACTGTGGAAACACTGGCGAAGGAGAAGGGAAGAGCCGGGGAACGGGAAGCCACAGTAGACTGTCGGCACTGTCGGTCGACGGGCCACCGGTGCGAAGAAGACCAGGGACAGGACGGGGAAGACGCCGGGGAGAGCGCGCCGGACGACGAGGACGTGGTGGAGATGGGGTGGGCAGCCGACGCTGTCGCCCTGCCGACAGCCAGAAAGAGGATGGACCCAGTCGGTGGCCCAGACAACGTATCAGATGGAAAGCCCTCCCAGGACGACGGAGCAGCAGGAGCAGTTGACGCAGACGACGATCGGTCAGCCAAAGCCGCGAGATATTCGGAACGGCTGCTCAACGAGGGGCACGAGAGAACGGAGGGAGACAGGTGCCCGATCTGCTACCTATCTCTACATTGGATTGCCCGTGAGCAAACATTCGACGGTGTATATCTGCTGCATCAAGAGGGTGTGCAGAGGCTGTTTTTTGGCGGCGCAACTGCGAGGGATACACGACAGGTGCCCGTTTTGCAGGACGACAATCTCGCCTGACGAAGATGAAGATTCAATTATTCAGAAACGCGTGAGCAAGAGGGACGCAGAAGCAATGAAGTATCTAGGTGACAAGCATCTCCACGGAAATCTTGGATTGACAAGGAATGTCCCCCGGGCAATCGAATTATGGACAGAGGCGGCACAGCTTGGATCTCTGGATGCACGCTACCAACTGGGCGTCGCGCATTATTACGACGTCAAAGATGTCGATGAGAACAAACCAAGGGGCATTCGTCACTGGCAGCAGGCCGCAATGGAGGGTCATGCGGAGAGCAGGCACATGCTTGGCTATGCGGAATTCAAAGATGGAAACTGCGAACTTGCTGTGCGGCACTGGATGATATCTGCCAAAATGGGTTGCGAGACTTCGCTGAATGGAATCAAGGATATATTCATGGGAGGCCGAGCGACCAAAGCACAGTATGCCGAGGCACTGCGGGGATATGGAGATTTCGTGGAAGAGACGAAGAGCCCCCAGCGGGAGGAAGCCAAGCGACTCGAATCGAAATGGATTTGCGAGCAAGATCGCGCAATCACTTCATAGTCAAACCCAAAATTCGGTTCCCTCCGGCGGCGGCGTCAGGCACGGAATTGCGGCAACGGAGGAGGGCTCGTCCAAGGACGGCGATGCGGGAAGACCAGTGCATGACTTGGAAGGAATTGGAGCAGATTTGGTCACTTTGTTTTCACTGCACATTTATTTATTTTGGTCAAGGAATATCATGCCTTTGACTTCTTGCAGTCGCAAACCTCGTCACCGTCCTCAGCTTCGTCACGTGCCCGTTTCTTCGCGCTCGACAACTCCCTTGACAGCTCCTTGATCGCGGCGAGCCTCTCCTTGATCTTCCCAATTAGCGACTTTCCGGTCTCGCCTTTACTCAATTCGACCACGAGAAGGTCATCCTTCTCAGGCCCATACCTGATCGTAACAGTCCCCGGCGATACCTCTTCCCCGACTTGATCTGTCCCGTCCCGGCCAGAGGACGGGTGGTACATGCCACCACGGAGTTTCAAGATCAAATGTACAGTGCTTTCTTTCTGGATGTTGCAGTAGGATAGCGTCCGGCCATCTTCGAGTTGTCTGCCGGCGAACACGAGTCGCTGTTGGTCGGGGGGTATGCCCTCCCTGTCCCGGATCTTGCTTTTGATTACGTCAATCGTGTCTTCGGGACAAACGTCTAGACTGATTGTCTTTCCTATCAATGTCTTGATGAAAATTTTCATGCAGTGGTATTGATTCCACCTTCGTTCGGGGCGCACCAGTGAAAGATTTACGCTGCTTACGTCCCAAGGAAGCGGGAATGACACCTCCGTGGTAATTGTTTCGAAGGGCTGATCCAAGTCCGCGGTGAAAACATCACTAGTCTTCAGCAGAGGCCGCGAGCTTGGTCCACAGGTCGTGAAGAGCCCGTCCTCTTGTGCATTAAACGCTAACGTCTTTCCGTTGCAATAGGCGCTTTGGAAGATCGCGTCGTCCTGGATCTTCTGCTTGACACACGTCGCCTTCGCGATGTCCCACGCAGCCGAATCGTAGTGCAACTTGAACCCCGTCAGGCTCTTTTCTTCGCCCGTGGGCGTGACGACGACGACGTGCATGCTGAGGTCAGAAAGCAACGACGAGGATGGCAGGGTCTCCGACGACAGGTGGACACGGACAGGGGTACAGCCGGGGAGAGGGAGCAGCTGGGGAGCCGGAGCCGGAGAGAGTGATGGAGAGAAGCCACCACAGAGAACGGCTCGTCGAGCTGGTTCGGCGGGCTCGGCAGGCGGGCGGCGGGCGGGCCCTGCGCGCGGGCCAGTCGCGGCAACAACCTCGCTGCGCCGCGCTGGGCTCAACGCTCTCATCACGGTCTGCCGAACGCAAACCGGACCATCTTGCCGGACGGGCGAGAGGCAAGGAGGGTGGTGGCCCAGTGGCCCATCACGCAGACCGAGAGCGAGCAATTCTGCGCCCCAGCCTGTACCCTTTAGTCTTGTGATCTCTCCAGGAGAGGGATCGGGGGAGTTTTGAGTTTCGTTTCTGGTCCACAACAACGTCGACGCACGGAAGAGAGTGAGCCATAAGTAATAGCATGGAAGGAGGCGGCGGCATGCAGACTGATATCGAGGAGCTCTGCGGATGGCCCCCTGACATGGCACTGAAGCTTGCCTACACGTTTCTGCGCTGGCAAGATGTCATCGGAGAGCGAGTAGGGTCAAGGGCTCGGGTCCACGGGATGCTCGTGTGCAAGCGCTGGAGAGACGTCCTGCGGGACGACGACGTGTGGAAGATACACTGCGACCGCGAAGTAGCTCATCGTGAGCAGATAGCGAAGAATTGGCAGGAGGAGCTGGAGCCACAATACTTCATATTGACGAATCAGATAGCCAAGCGGGGAGAGACGAACAAGTCGCTCTACGAAATCTTTGTTTTGAGCCAACGACTTGGGAGCCGGCTTGACGTCCATCGGTGCGGTGGGCCGGAGAGTCTGAGAATAGAGGGTGGTAGTGAAAATCGAACTTTGCGGCAGATATGTCTGAGTGACATTCGATACATAGTGAACCCCACCCTTCAAACGCTCCGGGACATATTTGAAGACGAAAGAGACAGTAGACCGGAGCAGATATCTGCAATGAAATCTCGACTCTTGACGCATGCGCATGCAGGTAACGAGGTGCTGAATCGGGAGAGCCCTCGTTCCATGGAGCCAGGTCATCTTGCTTTGAGGGTGGGACAGTACCTCGTTGCCTCCGCTTCAATCGAGGGGGCACAGCTCAATGAAAAGAGTATCTTCAAGGCATCTTCCGTCATGGGGGAGGTCTCGATAGCTGATATTGCACATGGAGTCGAGAAACTCTCCGGAGAAGAGCTCAACATCGAGTTGAGCATTCGGCTCGCGAGAAAATCGGGTGATGGAAAGCTCGAGAAGGTCGTTACATTTCAGCCATCCATAAAAAAGACGCCTTTCAACCTGAGCGACCTTGATTGGCCGGTCTACCCTGTCGATGCACTCCATTATCTTTTCAAGCGCCAATGGGATTCTGACATATATGACATATATGACATATATTTGCGGCGTGGAGAACAAGAGTCGGATGAAGACTACCGGAAGAGGTCGTGTGCAGCTCGTGAGGACTGCAAGAAGAATTGGTGGGAGAGTCTGGCAGCTCCGCTGAAGAATCTAATCAGTGAAGCCTACGGCGAGCACCTTCCAGATGATCTCCCCTATGAGACATTAGATTTTATCACGCAAGGAAACGCCACTCTCTTGCATAAAATGAACGAAATCCTCTGGCGGGACTGTCAACTTGTTGATGCAATAATGAAGGTTTACCGACAGCATTCCTCCTGGATAAGTGGAATGATCAGAAAACATTATTCGGCTGTCTACGGAGACGCCCCGCCATGTGAGACGGCAAAGATCCTTCTTGATATCATCCTGGAGGTAACTGCAGATCAACCTTATCCAAATGGGCTCCCCTCGCTCTCCTCCCTTCCAAAAATGACGACATCCTACTGCGACAGCCTGCCGAAAAGGATCAACCAGACGCTTGATAGATGGAACGACCTCGCGAGAGCTGCACAGAAAGACGATGACGTTGCCTGGAGCCAGAGTACACTTGCTGAGTTAGACGAATTTGCTGACAAATTTGAGTGCTCGGGCTACGGGCGATCCGAGCTCATGGGTTGTTTGCATCACGAGTTCAACCCTGAGAGGATGGTTACAAGGTTCATGTATGACACACTTTCATCGAACACAAGGGCATTCGATCGGTTCAAGATGAAGGAAGATATCAAGAATGCTATATCTTCATTGGAAGAATTCAATGCAAACAACCAGCCGGCGGCCAAGGCTCTTGAGGTCATGGGTAAATGCGACACTGCTGTGGATGAATTCAGAAGGCTCTCACACTACATGCACATTCGTGAACATGCGATGCTGGCGTTGATCCCATTGCTTCCATCTCTGTCACGGAAGGACTCAGCGAAATTAATTTGGGCGTGTTTCGTGGATATGACATTTTCTCATGGCGGTCGAGGGGTCACATTTGACAATTTCGAATGTGACAACATTCCGTGCTGCAAAGAAGAGGAAGATCCGATGAGGCGATTTCAGTCTGACTGGACTATGGCTGTTCAGTGGGGGATGAACCACAGAGTAGGTGCCTTCAGTTCGAAAGGCGTTTACACAAGACTGTTTGGCCTGCCTCTGCCGAGGAACATAATTTTGGCCATGAGCGACTTTTTAGTACAAAATCTTTACCGCGAGGACTTGCGAGACGTCAACAAGAGAAGAACTGACAGCATATTTCGAGTCCTTCCCTACTTGGAGCGTTCCTGTGCAGTCACGCCAGAATTTGAACACGTTGTCTTGGAAGGTTTAGGACAAGCGATCGGAAACGCAGTGTCAGTCGCGCAACAGTACGACTTCGAGGAGATTGAGCCAAGAGAGATGTCGGTATATCAGCAAGTATTGAAGAAATTGATCATGAGTTGCATTGCCTTGAGGGCAAAACAAGCCATACCTTCCCTGAGAGCTGCGTTCCAGGGAACATCTGGGGTGATTTTGGCTCAACTAAATTTGGTCCCATTGAATGCAATTGAACAAAGAATCAACGAGCCACAGTACATGCTTCTTGATTCTGCAAACCTCTTTGGATAAATCACCTGAACCCACTAGAACAGTTGGCGATAGATATTCGGCCCAGAATGAAATTAAACAATCAACCAGCATTTGGCCACCTGACAATGTGGTTGTGGGACGCTTAACAGTGCAGTGTAGAACATTGAGTTGAATTGGTTGTTACTATAAATTACTAGGTAAACAAAGTAGTTAATATCATTAGTGTAGCTTGTGAATCTTTCTTCTTTGAGAGATAGGCTTATTATACTTACCCAGCAACGACGCAGACAATATCTAATGAGAGCTGTGTGGGGCACCTGAGTGGATCCCCATTGAGTATGTTCCAGGGATTTCCAATCAAACCCAAATCAAAATCGCACGACTTGACTTGCACAACCAACTGTAGAGTGAGATGCGAGCACCAAAACCTCTTAAAAACATAACATCAAAAAATCATGCCACGGAAGAAAACGAAGAAGACCTAACTCTCACCAGCGGAGAACAAGGATAAATGCTGTCAGCTGTCGATTTGAGGGGCCAGGCGCATTATGTAGTAAATTTAGCTAGAGCGAAGATCGACGATAAGCAGTGTCACTACGGCAGAACGACTTTGACAAATCTATTCGAAGAAGTCGGAACGACATCGTTTCCGGGGTAGTTCGATGCGCTGAATCCAGCCGTGGTGCTCGCATGTCCTCATCTTTCTCAGATATTGACAAATTTGTTGATGTGCCACGCACCTGGTAGAATGCCCGTTCAAGAACGAAATTTTGCCCAATTTCGATCGGCCCCTGCACAGGTGAACTACAAATAATCTCAACATGCCGATAGAACATTCAAATGCCCTTAAACTCTGATCCCCGGCCGTGTTCATGTTGGATTCATCCATTATGTGCCGGCCCGGCGCCACGGCCTCTCAAATAAAATTACGGGGTCCCGCTGACTGTGTTTGTCGGAAAAGACTGACTCATTCCGCAGGAGCGTAGCCGGAGCGCAGCAGAGGCGAGTTTACAACCTGCATGATGGGTCATTTTCACTCTAAATTCCAGCACATCACCCCTGCTGGTAACACTCTTGGTCAAGTGCAGCATGTATCTGTCAAGGTATCAGTGAGAAATGAGTGTTTAGCCTGAAAATAAAAATCAAGCTGGGTGGGTTAAGGTTAGGGTGTACTTTGCAACAAACCGCGAGGATTTCCTAACAGTAGAAAGCTTACACCCCAGGCTTCGGTTTTTGTCACAAGTAGAATAGATCACTGATACGACCTTCAGCTCTAAGCTTATCCCAGGCTTCGGTATTTGTGCCAAGTAGAATAGATCACTGATACGGCCTTCAGCTCTTAACATCTAAGATATTTTTTGGAAGCAAAACGGCATTCACTTTGTGAAACATCGCTTCGTTCCTTTGTTTGGAGGGTGTGCGCTTTCTTCTCTAGAGGCTAGTAATAAACAGTAGCATCATGGTCAATACAAGGGTCAAGGTTCGTTCCTGGGTTACCGTCCCCCATTTTGCATGTAATGTGATGCATTTAGTCAAACATTAGAGAGTATGGGCACCTACTTCAACCCCGCTTCCCAAACCGTTCTGTTTCTGGTATCTTAGCTTCTTGGCCGTCACCCTCTATTGTCTGCCTCTTTGCCATATCCCGCTTTGACATTATGGCGAGTCCATGCTACTTAAGTTTTTTTTTTTTTTTTTAGGTATCCAACATCAAATTAAAATTATCCTATCACTAAACACATCAGGGGAGTGCCATGGTGGCCTCCAAGACCGTCAGGGCTCCTCCTGCTCTAGTTTCCATACATTTATTCTCTACATTGCCCGTCCTTATGTGTTTCGCTCTCTGCATACAGATCACATTTGCACCCTTGTTCCCAAGCGCACATAGATCAAGGCGCGGAGATTGGATATCCGACGAAGGAAGATAATGGTCCCAAATTAATTAGCACAAGTTGTCTCAAAGTACTGGTTCATTCATTCCAGTCCCTCGGCTCCATTTATGAGAAAATGTGCTTTCACAATTTACATCGATGCTGCACTTTCAATAGGCTCTTAGTCAAGATTAACTTCAAAAGCAAATAACACCCACCATCAACTCAATTAAGCTTGCAAGAAGATGTACGGTGAAACGTTCCGCTCTAAGACAAAAAGGGTGTTCGCCGGCACGCGGCACGAGTCCGAAGGCGTCGCAGGGTCTATTCAACTGATTTCCACAAACAAAGTATGCAAGTGCCGAAAAGTCCAACGGGGAGACCCCGCCGTCACCTAAACCAGATCGCTCCTGGCGAAGTCGACCGGGACGAGGAGCGACGCGTCGTCGGCCTCGCCCCCCGCGCCTCCGCCGCCGCCCCC
>JAAMXK010002570.1:0-11415 GCA_019693575.1 Thalassiosira oceanica | reverse complement strand
AGGGTACTCGCAGTCGTGGCTCAGGAGCCACCTTCTTCCGGGGCAGATCTGGTCCCAGAGCAATTGGAAAGGCACGGGAAAGTCGCTTAGGGTTCGTGTTGAGGATGTCACGATCAACTACGAAGAGGCAGACTGGCCGTACCCGAACCGACCGGTCAGGGGTCCGTCTGGTACTGCTACCATATCGGTGAACTTTGACAACGCTGTGAGCCACGTTTAGGTTGCTTTTCGTTGACGCAAAAGTGTACTTCTGATATTCAAACCACATGATCTTTCGTCAAATTACAAAGCCTGATCAGCCGCGGGTAAGACCAAACACGAACGCAGTCTCAAAGTGTCATTCATCGCTAACTCTGTCTATTGATTCATAGCCCCCGAGTCTGCCTCCGACTAGACCACCGTCCAGAACACCAACTAACCCGCCCGTCCCCGGTCCTCCAACTAGACGGCCTTCTCCCCCCCCCACGCGACGATGCGGCAACGAGTAAGTTGGGATCCTGCGGTAGTGGTTTGCATTCTCAATTCGCTTGTCACTTACTGTTGGACTGCGCACAACAGCGTTTGCGAGTCGGACGAGAATGAGAGCACGTGCTCTGCGGATTGCGCGGACTTGGAGCTGTTTACAAACCGCGCGTCAGAGGCGGGGTCAGGCGCGAGGGGGATCCTGTTCACCGTCCGGTCCACCCGGGACGTACTGGTTGACGCTCTCGAGTACTTCTCGAACGAGGCCGGCACGCAACGTGTCGAGGTCTACTTCCGCGAGGGCGGCTACGGTGGCTTCGAGTTCAGCGATGGCGCGTGGGCGTCTGTGCACGACCGCACGGTGTCGTTAACCTCGGGCCTTAGCAATCCGAACCGCCTCACTGGCCTGAATGCTCTCGTCAGGGCCAATGTCAACTATTCTTTCTACTTGTACTCGCCGTCCTTGATTCGGTATGAGAATACGTCTGGTCAGACCATCGCCATCGACGACGGGATCGTCCAGATCTTTGACGGCACGGGCGTCAACAGTCAGAAGTGGAGCGGCAACTCAGCCAGTAACTTGTTCCATCCCCGAGCGTTTCGTGGCAGTCTTTTGTGAGCACATAAAAACCCGGAGTGTCCTCGCGTGCGAACTTGTGCTAAACTAACTCTTGTACTTGTGTTCCAGTTACGATGTTGTGGCGCCAACGGCACCGCCTCCCCCTACAAATCCTCCAATCGGGGTGAGTATCGACTCTCCTTGAGAAAAGTTTGACCTGCTTCGCTGAATTCCCCGCTTTTACCTCCTCTTGTGTAAGGTCCCAACAAGAGATCCTACGAAAGTAAGTCTTGGAACTGCCTGCTTGTTGGCTTGCTTCTTGTTTTCATTCAAAATGAACCTTTGCCAATGTGAACCTAAACCTAACACCCTCGCATTCATCACTTCAGAATCCGACGAGTCCGCCCGTGGTAGATCCAACCAACCCGCCAACAGACTTTCCCACAACACGATCCCCTACAAGGACACCGACTAGCCCGCCGTCTAATGTGAGATTTGGTGCTAAATTTGGAACTGTTTTGTTCTCTCCGCGCCTTCCGTTGCTAACGCTGTTCTGACGCTTCAATATCTAGCTTCCGACGTTTCCGACAGCTTCGGGATGCGGCAATGATATCTGCGCAGTCACCGAGGACGAGTCCACTTGCCCCGCGGATTGTCAGAACGTCGTCCTCTCCACGCCCATTGAATCTAGGACGAGTGGGGCTGAGGGCATCATGTTCGACATAGAGTCTGATCGCGACATCAAAGTGAATGCGCTCGATTTCTTTTCCGCGTTCTCTGGTTCCAGCCTTGTGGAAGTCTACTGGCGTAGTGGGTCTTACAATGGCTTCGAATTTGAATCCTCTGGTTGGAACTTGGCCTATTCTCAAACCATTACCTACTTTGGGCTCGATCAGACTGCGAGGCTGGAAAATTTGAACAATGGCGAAGGCGTTCCCGTTTCCCGAGGTTCGACTGTTGGTGTTTTCATCTTTGTATTGGATAAACTTCGTTACCAAAATCCGGAAGCTCTTCTATCGGTTGAGGAAATTACAGACAAAAGCATCAAAGTAACGGAAGGCACGGGCCTCAACTACAAAAACAAGTGGACCGGTACCGACATCAATAAGTTCTCCCCGCGGTTATTCCGTGGCTCCGTAGTGTGAGATGTGTTGTGTTGTGTACTTTTATGATTGGTACTCAGCTAAACCCATCACCGCCGCCATCATTAGGTACGATGTAGTGAATTCTGCTGGTAATAGCCCCCCGCCTTCTCCAGTTCGTTCGCCGACAAACGTAAGTTTTGCACTTCTTTCGTCGCCCCTGCCTGCTTAGACACTCACCGATTGTGGAATTCTGATGATCAATGCACCTTAAGCCACCAACAAATAACCCGACCAGCAATCCGACACGGGTAAGCACGCCTTGGCCTAGTCTCTGACTCGTCCGCGTGGGTGCTGACATTTATCACTTCAGGATCCGGCGAGACCACCCGTATCGGATCCGACCGTTCCTCGCACTAGCCCGCCGACTAGGCTGCCGACTAATGTGAGCAGAAATATAGTCATGTCATCGGCTGTCGCCTTCTTTTGTTTGACGATTCTGAAACAATTCGTCTTCAGCCTCCGGTATCAGGGCCACGGGAGCAAGTGGTTATATCAACATCAAATCAGAGACCAAGGAGTGGTGTGAGTGTACCAGTTCCCGTGCCTCACATTTTCATTGAATTCACCACGATTTTGACTCTAGGCAACTGGACTGATGTTTGACATCCGGGCCGATCGGGATGTGGTTATAAATGCCATTGAATTCTACTCGGACAAGGTTAGCAATGGAATCGTGGAGGTGTATTGGAGGCCAGGATCCTACCAAGGATTTGAGCTCTCTTCATCGGGGTGGAACCAGGCATATGCACGTGACACCGCTTACTATAATCTTGAGAATGTGGGCGCTCTCGATGGACTGGAGATATCGGTTTCTGAAGGATCAACGGTCGGGTTCTTCATTTTTATGCAGACCAATCAAATTCGTTACGAAAACACGGCGACAAGTTCGACTGTTGTCAGAGATGATAACATACAGATACTGGATGGGTCGGGCGTCAATTACAGCACGAAGTGGGTCGGAAACGGCAACAATGTGTTCCCAAGTCGGGCCTTTCGAGGCAGCATCATGTGAGGCATCATCGCATCTCGTAGGCTGCATTTGACTGTCCTGAACTCTTCATCTCCCCCCATCAGCTACTCCACATCACAGGTGCAAGGCACTCCTCCGCCTACTCCGCCACCTCAATCTGGGCTGACACTTCAAGCTTCTCCGTATGGCAACCTCGGGGCTGAAGGAGCCATGTTTGAAATCCAAGCGAAGAACCAGGACATTCGCGTTACGGGATTAGCTCTTTACTCGCGCAGTCAAGCCACCGACCTGGCGGAAGTGTACACGATGAGGGGCACGTACATAGGCAACGAGTTCAACAGCAATGGTTGGTCACTTGTGTATAGAAATCAGAACGAAGCGCTGGGCGGGTCAAGCCTGACTTCACTGAAACTGACCACTCCTGTCACGGTCAGTGCTGGCAGCAGGCAATCTTTCTTCGTCTGGACGGACGAAGTGCTGAGGTATAACAAAGGAACCGACGAGGGTGCCTCATATAGTTCCGACAACTTTGTCACTTTCTACGAAGGTGTTGGCGTGACGAGCAAGTTCCCTGGGAGCGCGAGCGCTCGATACGCCCCACGTGTGTTCAGCGGGGAAATTCGATACATCGTGATATAGACGAACCATTTATGTAACGATTTCATCTATACTTTTACTTTGATATAGCGTCAGCCTGCTTAATAAATATAGTTATGAATAGATATGAAATAATGTTTGCCTTCTTGATGTTCCCTCTTGGCCAGGGAAGCACTGCGATTCGTTCCCTCTCGAGCGGCACTCCGCTGCTCCTCTCGCTCCTCTTGTGCGTCTGGTCTAGCCCTCGACGAAGGTGAATTTCGGCTTGGCACGTCGAGTGTCGATCTGAGACCAAGAGGGGAACAGTGGCTTGACCAAAGCCCGCCTCTTCTTCTCCTCCTCTGCCATCTTGGCCTCGTTCTCCTCCTGGACAACGAGGCAGCACGGGAAGCACTTCTTGCAGCCGACCTGCCCCGAGCAAGTCTTCACGCCGGCGTAGGAGAGCACCTTGCACTTCGGGTCGTTTTTTCCTCCGCAGTCAAACGAGGTTGTCCTCAGTTTCCACTCATTATTCGCGTAAATACCCAGGTATGTGAACGCGTCGGTTTTAAATCTCAACACGGAGTTCGTCGCGATTCCCGCGCTCGAGATTCCGCGGCGGATGCGCAGCAGTTCCGCAGAGTCGGTGAAGTTGGGACAGTAGACGCAGACAACATGGGAGCCTCTTTCGGGAGAGGTTGAGATTTTAGCGGTTGGGCCGAGTTCGCCGTTCAACAGAGAATTTCTGATCTTCGTCCAGCCTTCAACGACGTGCTTCGGAGAAAACCAAACAATCCACTTGCCGTGAAGAACGCCGTTCTCCTTCGCAAGTTCAAGCACAAAGTCGTGGGTAATTTTGGTCTTTCCCTCCTTCTTACGAAGACGATTGAACTGGACCATGAGATTCATCACGTCCCCGGACTCGTCCACTCGGCATTCCAAGGGGCGATTCTTCTTGTAACATGGATCGTTCACCCACAACCATCCCCCGTCCTCGTGCACCCTGGGGTGGCTGTCGGTCAAAGTGTACGATCCACCACCACCAGCCTTGGCGACCACGCCGGTATGCTTCTTGCATTCGTCAAAAGAAGCGTCATCGTCAACTGAGAGATGCTTGCGCTTGTTCCTCAGGGTCCCCGCAACCCCAGCACTCAGGCCCTCGAAGGAAGATGACGAAGATCCCAGGTCGACGACCGTGATGTGCTTGCGCTTGTTCCTCAGAATCTCCGCAATTTCGTCGGCACTCGGTCCCGCGGACGATGAAGAAGATCCCAGACAGACGACCGAGAGGTTGCGCTTGTTCCCCAGAATCCCCGCAATTTCATCGGCACTCAGGCCGAAAGAAGATAGAGACGATGAAGAATTACAAGTTCCCAGACAGACGACTTCGTCGTTGTAATTGCACGTGCTGGTTTGCACGGGAGGTGAGAGGCAGATCACGTCGTCCTCGTCGTCGTCCTCGTCATGCCCCTTGTCGCCATTGCCGCCCTTCGAGCGCGACGAGGAGGGGTCGTTCGAGGGACGAGAACGCCAGCGGTCCTGCTGATTCTTTCTGACAGCGGCGAGCTGGTCGTTCATGGTGCGGGCCGTCCCCTAGCGTTCGAAGGAATAAATTTGCGGGAGCACAGGGAAAACACAGGGGGAACACGGAGACCCGCCCCATCCACCAGCCTCGGACCTGTCTTTCGTTGTCCCTCCTTCGACTTTCCTCCAAGCAACCCCCACCGCACCGGCCCAACGTTCTTATTTTGTCGGTGCGGTGGTGAGAGCTCTAGCTAGAGAGAGCTTGGACTGGGGGCGGGAAAAAAGCGCGCAGAGCGCGAGGCCCAACAGCGCTCAGCTCAGAGTGCTCAGACGCACGGCCGAGTCGCACGAGCCGAGTTGTGGGCGTTAGGTAATTGTGGGCCGTAATCTAATAAGATAAAGGGACAACTTTCCGGCGTATGATGTCCCTTTTTTTTGTACCTGAGTGGATCCCGATTGAGTCCGTTCCAGGGATTTCCAAGGATTTCCAAAACCCGAAGCGAAGCAACGACTTCTTGACTGCCGATTTCCGTGGAAGCGAGAGGGGGGGGCACCGAAACCTCATAAAAACAAACATCACGCATCCACAACAAAACCGACATACAGGTATGTACAGGTAACACGGACAGCAGGTAACCCGTGCCACGGAAGAAGACGCCGAAGAAGACCAAACTCTCGCCAGCGGAGAAGAAGGATCGGAAAAGACTGAGGGATAGGGCGCGTCAGGCCAAGAAGCGAGAGAATCCAGACGTTCGTGATAAAGAGAACGCTCAGCAAAGGGCGCGTCAGGCCAAGAAGCGAGAGGACCCAGACGTTCGTGATAAAGAGAACGCTCAGAAACGAGCCAGGCGTGCTGAGGACGGCGAATATCGCGATGCTCTGCACGTTCGAGAAAACACTCAGAAACGAACCAGTCGAGCGGAGGACGGCGAATATCGCGATGCTCTGCAAATTCGAGATGTGAATCGCAAGCGGACGGCTCGCAACGAAAAGAGGGACCACCGCGTCGATCTCTCGAAGGGCTTCGTAGACGAGGAGCATACGACTTTCGCTCTTTGGAGGGCAACCGAGAAGGGATCCGACGACATGAGAGATCGCGATGAGAATGCCACTATCTCGGCAGGATGGATGTTCACTGGCTCTTCGTTCTGTTTAGCGCACGTGTCTCTTGCTACGCGAGCTCTCTTCTTTCCGCGGAGCGCTAGCCGGAGCGAAGCGGAGGCTAGTCTAATAAGATAAAGGGACAACTTTCCGGCGTATGATGTCGCATTTTTTTGTACCTGAGTGGATCCCGATCGAGTCCGCTCCATGGATTTCCGCCAAAGATTTCCGTGGTATGCTTTTGATCCGCGTAGCGCTAGCCGGAGCGATGCGGAGGCTAGTAAGATCTTGTTGTCGATGCATCCCTATCACATCAGGATTAGGAGACTCTGGGGCGGCAGAGTCCCCGTCCTGACGACCAACCTGGTCGGGAGCGGCTCGGTGTGCGGCAAATTCAACGATTCGCTCACCGGAGCCGCCATCAGGGCTTTTGACACTTTTGACGCTCTGGGGACACCCCATCATCGAGCGGGCCCGGGCCAAGTCGGCGACGATGAGACATCGTCGTCTCCGCGCAGGAGACGGCTTCGCGGCCCCAGGAAGTCGGGGGCGACGAGCTTCAACGGCGATGCCTCGCAGGTTGGCGGCGGCGGCGTCACAAGGAACGACGTGTTCTTCGCCCGTCAGCAAAACCGGGGTTTCCGCCTCGCCTTCCCGTCCATCGCGTCATCTGCCGAGGCGCGTCTCCTGGAGCAGGAGCACGCCGTTAACGCCATGTTGCGGTACCTGGACGAGTTCGACAGTCCCGGGGCGAGGAGCGTCGCGGGGGAGCTGAGCACCACGCAGTCGAGCCTGTCCGTTGACCTCTGGGCGGCCGTCCAGCGGGGTCCGGGCGCGAGGCACGCCGACCACGTCCACGAGGGGGCGATCGTCTCGGGCGTTTACTACAGCTGCTGCCCCGACGGGTGCGCACCGCTGGTGCTGAAGGGGAGAGAGTCGTTAGAATCGAACGGGATCGTTACTGCTAGTTTACATTCGGAGGAGGCGCTGGACGACGAGATCGAGATCCACCCGACCGAGGGCCAGCTCGTCCTGTTCCCTCCGTGGGTTCTGCACGGCGTGCCCCCGTCCGCCAATTCAGAGAATGAACGTCCAAGGGTTTCGTGGGCCTTCAATCTGACCGCCCGACGGGCCAACATCGACGCGTGGGGCGTGACGCTGCCCGCCGAGAGGACGCTCTACTGAACGACCGAGCTGTCATCGCTGGAGGTGCTTTCGCCGTCTTCGCTGCACTCCACCGCGCGGCTTGACTTTGCGGTGCCGCGCATCCTCGCACATGTGAGTTCGTGATCCAGCACGCCGATCTTGACGGACAGTTGTCGATTCTCCTCCCTGAGGCGCTGGATGGCGGCGCGGATGTCCACAAGGCACTGTTCGAGATGCGAGAAGAGTTAACCAAGGATCACAACAATGCATAGAATAATCAGTTCGCGTCTCTTTCACCTGGCTGTCCGTGGTGCCTCTGACCTTGTCGTCGATCCTCTGCTGCACGCAACGCAGCTCTTCGGTGACCGTGTTGAGCTCCTCGTCAAGGACATGCCCGGACTCTTCGAGCTCGTCGTGCGCCTCCCGTGCCCTCCTTAGATTCTCCTTCGCCAGCCTGTACTCATCGATTCGTTCGCGGAGCTCCTGCGTCAGTTCCGCCTCTTTATTCTCGATCGATTTCAGGTCCTTTGCCGCGGCGGCGCCCACCGCCTCGAGCTGCCGCCGAACCGTCGCGAGGTTTTCCAATGCTGCATTCATCATCCGTTCTTGGTGGAGTGAGCTGAAGCCCAAGTTGGTGTGATCGTTCCGGCCGATCCGCGATGTAGCCCCTCCTAGAACAAAGAATAGCAACAAATAAAGGATAAAGGATAATGTTTGCGCAACAACTGGACCGCCATTTTGCCCGAAAAAAAATAGCGTGGGGGGACAAGTCCTAGGTAATACTTTGTTGGTCTACCGGCCGCTACTAAACTTCATAAAACGGAGCAGGGCGAGACACTCTGCCAATCGAATAAATCAGAGTAGGGCGAGAGTGCTATAGAGGAACGATTACCTTTTTCATCTGTTCGGAGATCAAGACCGTGTACAGCGTGAGAAGGCGCTTGATGAAGTTGGCAGCCAAACAGTTGTTTTCGTCTGCGTCTACAATCCACGCTCCGCTCGCACGAACGAGTTGTACATCGAAAAAGAGATCGTCGTCGCGCGGTGCACTCCTTCGGAGATTATTAGACGACGCTGCTCATATCCTCCTTGTGCGGCGACGCAATCGTGCACCGTCGAATCATACAAACAGCGCAGGATGGTCCTGGTCAAGGCGAAGGCAAAGAAGCGGTCGGGTCACGCGGACGACGACCCCGATTCCCCCACGCGGCGTCAACCCACAAAAGACGACGTCGAACGGATCATCGACAGCGTCCTGACTGATCTCTACTCGGAGTCTGGGAAAGAAAGGCTGTCCGCCGTCGACTGCGTAGTTGATATCCTTGGCGAAAAAGAGTTCCCCTTCGAGAGAATCTTCAGGGAGAAGCAGCTGATATCGGCGCTGAGCCGTCTACTCGGCGACAACAGGTGAGTGATATTTTATAATACGTTGGGTGCCTTTGACGATAAGCGCTTTGACACGCTTTACCTCACAACAACCCTTGCCAGCTGCTCGGACGAGCTGGCGTACAACATAACCAAAATCTTCGCGGCGTTGTCCCAGATCGACGAAAACCACGACCGGCTAGCCGAGAACCGGATCGGCGCGCTTGCAATCAGCGTTCTCGAGTTCCAAGTGAAGAGACACAACTCGCGGGGAGGCGTCGCGTTCAGCGACGAACAGGAATGTCTCATCACACTGTGTCTCGACATACTCAACAACCTCAGCGATTCTCCAATGATCCTGAATAAGATGATGAAGAAGGATCTGCCGTCGCTGCTCGTGCCGTTCGTCCGCCTTAGGTCGCCCACGGCGATCGTCCTAACCCTCTCCCTCCTGCGCTCTGCGAGCATATACGAGGAGACGGCCGCGGCTCTGTCCGCCGAGGGATGCCAGGTCATACCTTTCCTCGCGTCCGTCATCGACAATACAGACGTCCGCGAGATCCAGGTGGATGTAGTTTGCACTCTGTTCAACCTGAGCTTCCACGATCCCTGCCTCGAAATGATATCAAGGACGGATATATGGGAGAGTCTGACCGTTCTGGTCCGAGACAGGTGTAATCAGGCGGTCAGCCTGATGTACAGACTCAGCTCAACAGAGGCGAACCGCGAGTACATGACGGAGATAGGCCTAGCAGCGCTTGTGGGGGAGCTGGTTAACGACTTCGCCCCGAGGTGAGACAAAAGTTTGATTTGGAGAGCTCCGATGTCGCCCAACATCCTCTTACACCTCGCTATCTTTCTGCTAGCGGTTTCATGGACGTCAGTCTCGCCGGCCTGCTGGTGAACATGTCGCTAAACCCGCTCTTCTGCGAGGATCTCATCGCGCTGAACGCTGTCGAGGGGCTGCTCGGTATCATCGACAGCACATACAAGGTCGATCATGTAGACAGCAAGAGCAACATCCAGTACCTCGTGAGGGTCCTTCGCCACCTCGCCGCCTGGACCAGGATGGTGCAGCTCAAGATCAAGCTCCTTCTCTCTGACGATCAGCATTCTGGCAACATCACAGACGTCGTTCAAGACGCGTCCATGTACATCTACGTCACGTCAGACAAGATGATATCGCTCTACTGTGACCACAACTTTTGGAGTTTACACGTCGAGACGGTGATCAGGGAGGTCCTCTCGCCTCACAACGACGAATGCCTTCTTTATGAATGGCTAGGGTTGATCGGGAACCTTACGCAGGATGACCTGCCGGCGGGTACGCAATGGCAAGATATCCTCGACTCGAACGGCGCGGGTTTTACTGAGCTCTTTGAGAGGGTACTCAATCCGGACTTGAACGAGGAGGGAGCCGAGGCGTCGGTGGACTTGCAGCTCGAGGTTGTCGTTTGGCTCGGAGAGCTTTGCCGCAGTAGCGACGAGTGCAGCCATTGGATCGCGGCCAGCGGTCTGGTCGATACGATGCACATGCTTCTGAGACACAACTCGCAATGTGTCGAAAAGGAGGACGAGCTGCTTCTTCAAATCCTCGTGAGCTACGAAAGCTTCCTTGCGTTTGAGGCCACGAGGCTTCCCGTTCTGGGTGGTGGGGAATCCGTGATCCGCTCAATTGCCAACTGCCTGTCCGCCGAGGACGAAGAGCTGAGGCTCGCGGCGGGTCGCCTCCTCCTCGTGATTGAGGACCTGGACCGTGACGAGCGCGGAGTATCTGGCGACATTGGCAAGGCCGTGAGAGATGCTCGGTTCAAGGCGTTGGTTGGGGAGGTCCAGTCCAACCAGTGACGCGTCAGGAGATAACTCAGTAAGTGTGGTCTCTTCACCAAGTATAAGATCTCTGCCTCTTCGGCGTCCTGGTATGAAGAGCCTCGGGCAAGCAAAGCAAAGAGCTCCGCCACGCTTCCTGTGTATATGGGCAGACAAATATGTTTGCACCCGCAGACAGAAGAAGGCCTATGTAGATGTGATAGAAGTCGAAGGAGAGGTTCATCGCCACAATAAGTATTCTTATTTAGTTACTCAAAAAAGTATGTAAGATAAATATGTAATAGCAGTGGAATTTGTCTCTGTGCAATTTGTACAGCTGTCCAATCACTCCCTCACGACCTGACTTCTGAAGGTTTCGATTATGCGTGTCAGTGCAGAAAAGCTAGTACACACGTATAATCGAGGAGACTCACTCGTTCACGAAGAACCAGTTTTCACTCCACTGTTTCAACAATTCTCGATTGTATTTTGGTGTGTCGATAAATTTGTAGAGGTCGCCCTGGCCCGACTCGTCCAGGTTTTTCCTAAGGGCTTTGGTGGCCGCCTCGAGTCTGTAGTGAGGAACCTTTGTGAAGAAGAGATGGTGAACGAGGTGGCCACTCATCATGTGGTGGGACATGTTGTCCAAAATATTGCCGTAGCTGCGGTCGACCGTCTGGAAAGCACCGCGCTCGAACGTGTATGTATCGTCCGTGAAGACCTGCCCGTCCTCGCTGTGATGTTGGAGGTACGTCACC
>JAAMXK010002552.1:0-18022 GCA_019693575.1 Thalassiosira oceanica | reverse complement strand
TAGCCGTTGAGGGTCAGGAGGGAGCCGAGGACCGGCTCGTCGTCCGGGCCGGGATCGGCCTTGTCGTAGAGCTTGAACCTCTGGATGGGTTTTTCGATGGTGCGCGTCGGCGCATAAGGGGGGTTAGAGCGGCGTGCAGAAAGAGACGACACGCACAATCGAGGACACCACTCACCATCCAGGTCACGATGGCTTCCGGCGTGATGGCGAGGAGCTCGGTGTTCGTGAACTGGTGCGTGGGCTGGTACGGCGAATCGAGCTGGATAGAAAGGTGCGGCGTGATATCAGAACAAAAAGGGGAGTTTAAAAGAGTAGGACCGGATTGTAAAGGCGGGGGTGCACCGTGGACCGCCGCGATCGGAACCGACTCCCCCCCTCCCTCCTACGGCCACACCCGCCAATCATATCCGCCCGTTTGCATTTTCGGGGAGGAGCTGTCAGAATAAAAAACTCACCTTGCCGTGGAAGAACGACATGAAGTGGCGTAGGTGGCGGTAGTACCTCGTCAGCTGCCCCACGCTGATCTCGTCGCCGCCGGCCTGTGCGTGTAGAGGAAGTTGCAACGGTCGTCAAGTCGAGGTGAGAATTTTGCGCATCGTGATATTCATTGCGAAATCGCCGAGGGGAGGGAAGTTCAACCATCCAACCGCAAGATTGCCGGGGTACTCACCCTGGGCCCGCCGCCCGGTCCGTGCTTCTGGGCGTCGTCCCCCGCGGCGGGGAGGGAGGGGGGTTCGTCCATGTTATGGGCCTTTCGCGAGAAGATTGTTGTTGGTTTGAAAAGACCCTTCTGCCTTATTTGTGAATTTCCGTGTTCTGTTGGTTGCGTTGGATGCTTCTGCTCGTGCTGGACTGTGCGTGCTGTGTAGTGTTCGTTCGTCCGTTTGTTTGCGTGGTGCTGGCTGCTCCGCTCCGCGGCTGGCTGCTGCCGCTGCGCTGCCCGCTTACGACCTCTTACGACACATGCATGAACTTATTCGATATGATATCAGTTAGCTGGCTAAAACGTCCCCCCGCCCGCCAAACTTTTCCCAATAGAACCTCTTCTTCTCTATGAGTACTGATGAACTAAATATGAAAGTAATAACTCAAGTCAGGCGGTGCATCACTTGATAAACTTGTTCAGTCATCCTCCTGAAGTACTGAAGTGTTTTCATTCCCTTCTCGAGAGGAAGGCAATGGGATCTTTTCTCCATCTCATTCTCTCCTCCATGCTCGTTTTGTGCCGACAATCAACACTGCTTTCGTTTTTCGGCCGAATAAGACCGACACAACGTTCTCTTTCATTCATGTGTCCGTCGACGGATCTCTTCGATCGCACGGTAGTTCCGGCCACAGAAGAGAGTCAAGGGTAATTTCTCGTTACAATCGTTACAACCTGAGGCTAACCTGAGGTTCGACTAAGTCAATCTAGGACGCGCACACGGTCTAAACCCTGAATTTAGCCTTGAAATGGAATCTTATTGCCAGGTGATCAATCAAGACCAATACATGAAGCATCTCAAACAACAACGCGAGACGCACAAAACAACTGGCTGCCTTAGCCAACAAGCCTTGTACTCGTAAAAATGCCACATCAGAATAAGTAAGTGGGTCACGAACGAATGAGTGAGTGTGCTGGGACCGGGGACTTGGTGAGTGAGTGAGTGAGTGGCGGAGACTCGGACTCGGTCGGTAACCACATGGGTCAATGTGAATGACCTTCATAATCTCGTGGGGAACCAAGCTCAAGCTCCTTCCTGGTTGTAAGGCCAATGCTTCGGTTGACGCAAGCAAAAGTAACGCGCCAACGTGTCAAAAAACCGCTACAGTCTGCCTTAGGATGATGCACCCCACGGGTTGACGAGATGGACCAACAAGAAAATGGTCCCTCACGCTGGCTGGCATGGCAGTCACTCACAGTTGCCCTGCTGCAGTTTGCGCCTCACGTCTTGCCTCGTCCCGCATGCGCCATCATCCAAATGAAATCACTACAGGGGGTCAGAGTTGACGCTCCCGCCTATTCTTGGCAGGAACGAAGCCGAAGCCGCCGGCGCCAGTACGTATGTAGTAAAATAGCTAGTAAGATGCAATTACTGATGCAATGAGAGGTTTGAAACCCAGTCAAAGCTAGTAGAAGCTAGGAGGCCATTCTTTGATTTTTATTCGGGAAGGAAGGCCCCAAAGGGCAGAGCACTCCGGGGTCATTGAACAGAAATCTGATTTGGGGCCTTCCTTACCCCAATAAAAACCAACGAAATATAGCCCAATTCCATCTTTTTTTTGGAAGGATATGGCTCAAGTTAGTTACCCCTATAGTGTGGAATCCAAATCAAGACTACGCCTCGGGCGGCTAGCTAGCAGAGTGTGGCTCTTATCTGCACGCACAATCATCCCAGGAGCCATCGCTCATCCACTAAGACGTGTGAAATATTCAGATAGGGCCGCAAGCTGGGCCGGGGGAATATTTGAACTCGAATACGTCGTCGCGGCCAGGGGCGGCCCGCCAGAGAATTGTGTGTGCAAGGGGCTGGGGGGATTGTGTCTGCTCGCTAGGGCAATCGCCGTGAAGCGTGCGTGGCACCCCCTTTGCTCCTCCCGCCGCATCTTGGCCTTGGGCGCTTTGTCGGCATTGTGCATGCATGCATGATAAGCCAACCCTCGCTCCGCGAAACCCGCCCTCCGCGAAAAATCCGCCGCATATCGCGAAACAACAAACATGAGGTAGAAGGAGGCCACTTACGGACTCAATGGAGCCGCTGGCATGTAGAGGACCCCCTGTCAAGCATGATAGACCCCATCCATTTATGCCCCAGCCAAACACTACCCGCGTGTCAGAGAGAAAGTTCATCACGCGGTAGGTTAATTCCTAGTAAGTAACTAGCAGCTAGCTAGGGCAGGAGCTAGGCAATAACAGAAATCTAAAGAAGAAATTGAATGCACTCAGGCCAAACAGAATCCAAACTCAATCAGATGAGTCCCCTTGGGTCTCCCTGAACTCCTGAACTCCTGGCGAACTGACGACGCCTCGAACTCGAACTAGCTCGGTCCAAGATCATGGACAAGGAGGCAGTGCCGAAAGGCAACCTACCCCCAAAATATCCCCCTCATGGGTTCCAAGAAACAAGTCCCCCGGATCTCTTAAAAATCCTCCACCAATATTCACATCAATTGTTGTGTAAGATTCAGCACTCCCCATAACACAAAATCGGGTCCCATTTAGTCTTGAAATGGAATCCTAACAGCCACGACCACGACTGCGGGCGGCGCTTGAGAGTTTCTTGCGTCTCGACTCAACCATGAAGGCTAAGGAGCCAGCGGTGAACTATCTAGACCGGGCCCGAAGCTGCGGGCCGTGGGAATTATATTTGAACTCGAATACGCCGTCAAAGCCGGGGGCGGCCAGAGAATTGTTCCTGCAAGAAGGGGCCAGGGATTGTGTCTGCTAGGGCAATCGTCGTGAAGCGTGACACACCCTTACGCCCTTACCTCGTCGTCCGCCGCCGTTCTTGGCCTTGGGCGCATTGTCGGCATTGTGCATGCAGATAAGCCAACCAACCCTCGCTCCGCCACATCCCGCCGCATTTGCGAAACGTCAAACATTGGTATGTGGTCCCGAAGCATTTCTGGCTGCATTTCTAGCTGACTTTATAGCTCACTGTGCTGAAACTCGGGCGAAAGATTTCAAGTGAAGCAGAGGCGGCAAACTCAAAACTGCACTTCGATTTTGCACGCAACTATCATGGACACTACAAAGAATAGCATGAAATATAGACAGGAAGCCATCTGGCATCTGTGCAATGAGTTTCCTCTCGTTGGTTCAACGGCAATCGAGTCAATGTTCTGCTCATCGCGATATAGCTACATCAAGGCTCGCTTGGCATTGGAGTCGCTGAGGATCGACCCGAAGTGTAGTCCATTTCTGCCGTCGGCGCGACCTCAGATTCAATTCGTCATCACGGACACAAGGCTTCTGCTCGAAACATGTTCGCTCCAACAGGGCTCGTCGAATTTGACCGTGCGAGTCCATCAGGCGATTAAGCGACTTCAAGCCTTGCTAGGGAAGCTGACGGTCCAGTGCCCCCGGGAGTGTGAGAGACACGGGTTCCGTCTCTTTGACATTGAGAAGCTGGAATCTTTCTTTCATTCGATGCTGCTCCGTCAAATGCAGCTGGACGAGATTGGCGCAGATGCCGCTTGCGATGTCGCATACCACCACACTTCATCGAGCAATATTGAAAGCATTAATCGGCATGGTTTGCTCCCCAGGGACGAACACCAGTCGAAGGGAATAATGCCCGCGAACAAGCACGGAGTCACGTTTGGGACGGGTATATACACATGCGAGAAGCCAAAAGTATTCTCCAGATATGGTGACAAGTGTTTGGTTTTGGCCCGTCTCAAGGGCAAGGGGGTTCGAGTACCCGTCCAGGCGAAAGACGAATCTATCCCGGACGATGCAAACTGCATCATAGGGAACAAGTTTTCACACCCACTGTCGCTAAATGCTTGCGCTTGGCCTGAATGTGACGATTATTCGAACGAGGTGGTGTTGAGGAGTGCATCTCAGTGCGCTGCATTGATCCACTTTTCCGAGGCGAAAAAATGCCCCGCCAGTTGCATCTCGCTTCTCCAAGATGGGGTTCAAGTGATCCTCGACGGGCTTTTCAACCACAACAGGCGAAGAAACCCATGTTCTCTTGACGACTATCAGATTGTCAACCCGCACTGCAAGGACGTCAGTTGGACTAAGTGGTCTCGAGTGCATACGCTTGTGTATTATGCCCCTCCGACTCTGTTCAATGAAATTTTGACCGCGCCGCAAACTCGAAACGCTGTGAATCAGGCAGAATGTGTGATTTGCCTTGATTCTCTGGAAATGGAGTCTTTGGTGTCTCTTCAGTGTGGACATTCGTTTCACCGCAAGTGCATCCATCGGGCCTTGATGGCCAACCCCGTTTGTCCAACCTGTCGTTCTAGCGTCGGGGAGCCTCAGGGCAAATCTCCCTCGGGCACCATGACTATTATGAATGATCCTCGCAGATGTGACGGTGCAAAGAAAAGTATTGTGATTACTTATGACATTCCTGCTGGGGTGCAGCTTGAATATCATGAACACCCCGGTAAGAGACATGGGAGGAAGCTCGCCTCGGCTTATCTGCCGGACAACTCTCAAGGGAGGCAGTTACTGAAGCGATTGAAATTCGCTTTCAGTCATGGGTAGGCACAGTTTTGTCTGTGTGGGGTGCATGGAGCGTTCTCTCACTTCAATCCTCAGCTTGACTTTTACAGTTGGTACATCCCTCACCACGGGAGTTGCCGATTCCTGCACGTGGGCGTCGATCCATCACAAGACTTCATTGAGTGAAGGCGCACACGGGTATCCTGACTCGAACTATTTCTGCAACTGCAACGCCGAGCTTGACACGCTGGGAGTTCCCAGCGCAAGTAAACTCGACAACGACGGCACGCTTCTTGGCCAGCACGCTCAGGCGGGCTCTACTCCAGCTCTAGATCAAGCCAGAGTGAGAACCGGAGCACCCGGCGAGCGCAGAGATGGCACGGCTTCAAGATTTCGACAAAGCATCAATGCGAACGAGACAAGTGTACAAGCCCCAAGCACTACGCCGCCTACAAGATTTGCTTCACATTCCAATTCCAATAGCCCGCGAGGTTCTAGTTCGAGGGCTCGTCGGCAGCCCAGACGCTCGCCCTCCGCGTTACTCAGAAAATTTTCGGCAACATTCAATTTGACGGATCTCGAATCAATCTTGCTTTTGTCCTGCCTGCTGGCCATTATCACCCGGGTCTCTTTATCTTTAGGAGTCACGGCAGGATTTGTTCTATATTATTTCTAATACTTGTGCTGCAGAATGTAGAGTTAATATACCTTCGCTATGGGCTCGAATCGATGCGTTAAATACAAGTAGGGTGTCTCTCGGGTATTTTCATGAACGATGGTCTCGGATTCTTGACTTATTGTTCCGACTTGAGAATCTTTCGATATTGTGCTATCGTTTCTTCAAACCACTGTCCTAGCAAAGCCTTCTGGCCATCCTTCCCGCCTTCACACGCACCCAACTCTTCAAGGCGATACTGCCTCAGAGATTTCTTGATCATCAGACGGTAGTTGGTTTCCACTTCCCGCCGGAAACTCGTCCCCTCGGTGGTCGACGTTTGTTGCTTCTTCCATCGTTCGATTTCGGCTAGCTTACTAATCTCAAGCACAATATGCGATTGCCGTTTGGTTATCTTAAGTTGTTCCGCAACAGCCCATAGGTCCTCGTCAGATACCGTGTAATATTCCTTCTCCGTCACATCGTATTTCTCAACATAGCTGAAGTTTTGCAAAGCGGCTGTTTCTTGCAGGGATTGCGATTGGTAAGGCTGTGACTTGGCGCCCGCCCGCAGTGCAACGAAGCGACCGTAGTCTACGCCATTCCTCATGATTTGATACGAAGGCGCTGGGTCCTCGACATTGACCTCCACTATCTGTTCGCAGCCTTGAGTGGAATTGGCGTAGTTGTGAATCTGCTGCAATATTGTGCTCCCATGTCCTGCCCTGTGATACGGTGGGCGAATCACCACCTGGCAGATCCGCAGAATCGTGCCCGGCTTGGGCTTGCGGAACGGCGAGGTCACGGCAAGGAGCGTAGCGTAGCCGACAAATTCAAGCAGGGGCCCATTCTCTTGTGTGCTGTTGTGATTTCGGAACAGATAGACCACCTTCCATCTTCCATTCGACGTGTCGGTCAAATCGATGCCATCCGCTGACTCGATAAACCATCTTGCCAAGCCCTGGACTTTATTGTGAAAATCAGCTACCCCTTCGTCCGAGCCATCTGCCATGGATAGAACGAACTTCGGAAGTTCCAAACTGCCATGCCGTGATATCGTTCCTTGCCACTTGATGCCACGCAAGTATGTATAGATATCTTTGCCGACGGGCGACTGTAGATATACTCTGCTGACATCTTTGGAAGCCTCGAACGAGGAACCATGACTCAATAAGTCCGACTGATCTTGGCCATTCACTTTAATGGCGGACAGGGGCGGCAGGGCTTTTGATATCCTTCTGATAATTTCCTCTATGGGCATTGGCGCTGCCTCCTCAATGCTATCGCCGTCGTCAGCGCCGAATGAAACAACCTTGCGTCTCTTTGTCGCGGGTTCTCGCTCTGTTTTTATCATCACCATGCACTCTTTGCAGGAAGGAGCAATATCTACTCGAATCTCTATGCGATTGATGGCCACTTGAGGAATTTTGATTGTTGTTGGAATTCTTAGAGCGAAACAAAGGCCATCTGTGTAACAGACAGTCCAAAGCATACCTGCAGCAGAGTTATTGGTGATGTTTTCATACGAAGAGTGCAGCACCCGGCTGTTTCCGTCGGATTTCCACTTGGCGTAGATATCTTTGGATTCTGACTCGGCCGACTGAAGAGGTCTCCAGCCAGGTATGAACTCGCCATCAAAGATTTGATGAGTGAACTGCATAAGGGTTAGAATGCGGTAAGTCATCTTAGATCCCCGTTGTTCGTTCTTGAATTGGGGCTATTTGGACTTACGACAGGTCGGTAGGCCGGTTCCTCGCTCCCGCTTACAGAGCTGCTGAAAACAAGGCAAGCCGACGCGGCAGAGAGACCGGCCACTGGCTCATTTCCTTCATCGTCGGCCGACATGATACACCCAATGCTGCAGCGTCGCTCGACCACAGAACCACCGATTACGGCCGATCGACCCAGTCAACCTAAGCCCTGGCCTTTTCTCAGTAGTCTCTGCCTGACGAGAGAGAGCAAACGGGGCGGCGTTGCCGTCGGTGTCTCGGCGGTTGTACGACACGAGAGCGGCGTTTTTTTTATTTTGATAGGTATTGCTTTGATTAGTTAATTATGCCATTTCTGGATACTTCTTGTATCTCACCTGGACCACTTCTTGGTCACCTACCTACCCATGCATCTGTGGAGGATTGTCCACAGGGTATGCATCAGGATCTGATGTTTATTCCTCGTAAGGGCACCAAACGAGGGTTGGTCAGCCGGGGAGGGTTTGTCGGCCGGGGGGAGGCTCTCGTTCAGCTTGCCACACTCCCCTGCCACACCCCCCCTGGCTGGTTTCATTGCTTGAGCAGCAGGAGAGGTGGCCGGGGAAACCCCGGAGGCCGGAGGGCACCATGCGCATGCGGTTCGCTGGTCAATAACGAGAGGGCGTAACACCACGGGCTTCATGATGACTTTCCATGACCCAGCCGGCTTGTAATGACAAAGCCATCGCTGCGCTGGTAGAAAGAGGCCCACAGTGCCGCGCCCACAGTCGGATTGTCGGACGGATTGTCGGATTGTCTGTGTCAGTGTGATGTGTGGACAGCTGCATCTCTAGCATTTTTTTGATTTTGCTGAATGTGCTGATTGTTTTGATTGAGAAGGTAGCATTAAATGGTTCTAGAATCTCACCAGCCTCCGAGAGCTCTTGGCGGGGCACATGCATATATGCATGCACCCTCCAGCGCGGGCAGCAAGCGCAGCCAGTACAGGGGCATCTAAGACTGCAGACAGAGGGTATAAAAACAAGTAAAAACAAAAAACTTAGTATATGATGCTTGTTATTCCATTCTGCAATTGATTGGCAAGAGTGAATGAAAAGACTCCCAGACTCTCAGAGGACGGCCAGCCAGCCAGCCAGTCCAGTAGTCAATGGCCACATCAGATTGCAGAACACCCTGGCTTTGCCTCCATTTTAGCCATGGATTTGCAAAATTGATTGAGGAGGACATGGCACCTTCATGACCTAATAATGAAAGGCATGCGGGAGAACAGGTAAGGGTCCCTCTGACTTTAATTTATGTTGGCTGGCCTGGTTGGTGGTTGGTGGTTGGTGCCTTTGAGTTTGCAGGTTGGATTGTGGATTTTCGTCACCTCAGTCCAGAATGCCAAACACCCTGACCAGTCGACGTTTGCTCGAAGCCATCCTTGCACTGGGTTCGTAGAGACTGGATGGCAGGACAAAACTTCATTGTATTGCAATGAAAGGAAAGTGAAAAAGGTTTCCTTTGACCATCTGATGGCCTTAGAGTCAGCGAGTGTCATCTTTTGTTGTTTGTATTCAAGTAGTTTTGACATCAAATAATAGTTTATCATAAGGTGCAGAAATTAAATTAAGCATATGTGCCTTGATCATAGTACGATGGGTCGTCATAATAACTTTGATCATTGTACTGTTGCCTCTGGTCATCATAGTATTGATCTTGCCGATTGTCTCGGCTGCCCGACCTCCCACTTCCCCGTGACGACCGGCTGCGCTCGCCGCCACTTCGTCTTGAACTGGAGCCGCGGCTTCGGCTTCCGCCATAGTCCCGCGGCGACGATTCATAATAGCTCTGGTCTTGGTGCTGTGGCGATGATGATGTGTAATAGGTCTGGTCTTGTTGTGACGGTGATTCATAATAGGTCTGGTCTTGCTCTGTATACCGGTCCTCGCCAGAATAACCCGACCGGTAACTTTCGTCTCTTCGCCGGTCGTCGTAATCATTGTATCCCTGTTGTTGATCGAAATGTGAATCGCCACCGCTTCGATTCGAATAATAACTGTCTTCGCGGCCACCGCCTCGCCGACTGCGGTCGTTGTACTGACTTTCTGCGTCGTAACTCTGGTCGTGATGATCCTGCGTGCTTGTGTACTGCGTGTACTCGTCGTCGTAACCTCGAACTAAATTTCGTTCGTATTCTCTCAAGCGTTCCTCCTCCTGGCGCCTGCGCTCCCTTTCATGTCTCTTTTCACGTTTGCGCTCGTAGTACGCATCGCGCTCGGCTGGTTCGTATGCACTCCAGTCCATTCCTTTTTTCCACGGAACGAGTCAGAATCAATACATAGCACACACATTTCTCTCTCACCATCAGGCTTGTTTCCATCGACGTAGTCGTCAAACTTAGGTTCTCTGTTACGACGCTGAAATCAAAATCATAACAAGATTTGAGAAAATTATGAAATGGGGGAATATTGAGAGAATCCTCACCTCATCGTAAACAACCACGCTGTCCTCACGGTATGGTTCCTGATCACGGTACGAATCGCCCTCGCGGGTGTACGAGTCCGCAAAGGAATCACGGCGATACGGATCGTCCCGATAGCTCGGGTCTCTGCTCCTCTCTCGATTACGATTTCTGGACTTGCTGCGTTTCTTCTTCGAACGATCGCCGTCACGGTTTCGGCCGTCACGGTCCCGGCTGCCGCGGCTTCGGCTGTCTCGGTCTCGGCTGTCACGGCTTCGGCTATCGCGACTCGAGTCGCCATGCCCTTCCCCGTCACTTGGTGCACCGCCTCCCTTCTCGTTCATGATTTCCTTTTTGCTCCGGCCGCTGACACCGCGAGCCTTGATCTTCTTCTCCTTTCGTCTTTGCGCGTACATTTCCTTCGTGTAATCTTCTCCCTCATCTGGCTCGCTCTTCGGCTTTTTCTTCTTCTTCTTTCCACCATCATTATTCTCTGACTCGGAAGACTTCTGGGGCTTTCTGGGCATCGACAGTGGGCGCGGCGTGGGTCCAAATGCGTATATCACAAAGCAGAACGAATAAACTACGCAGGCCTGTATACTTCGATATCCCGCATCGCCCTTGTTCAAAGAAGCATCGGGGAGTTGCGTGAGACATAATCAAAACATCGCGAACACTCTATTATCTCTCACCATCTTGCAGAATTCGATATCTTTATTGGAACAGAATAAATCACTGCGGAAGAGCAGGAATGTCAATCCCTGACAAACCGACGCTGCCATCAGGAATATGACAGGCAGGCACTTTCCCGTTCCCAAACACCCTCCTGGCTTGAAGCACTCCATTATGATCAGCAACACCGACACCGAGCCCAGAAGTGGCGCAACGAACCCACAAACCTTGGCCGCTATCTCCATCCCATTGTAGTTATCGATCACGAACGAGTTGTGCGAGACGCAATTGCCCGCCTGGTCTTCGAACGTGGTGAGTCCAACACCGTGAGCTGCCTCTGAGGGTGGGGGTTGGATGGCTGAAATGAATTGGCACGAATTCACCACCATGCCCGAAAGTACCATGCCGTAGACCAACAGTACCAGCAGGATCAGCCTTATTTGTCGGGCGTGCCCCAGTTTGCGAACAAAATGAAGTGACTAGAGTTAGCGAGAGAGGGGCACAAAGTCGAGTTCCGAGATATCCGCATATTGGCTCACCTCAATGTGAGGGCGCATATATTTCCACACTCCATATCTTGATGTCATCAACGATAAAGCTTGTTTCCTCTGGAGCCCGGGGCGGGTATGTATGCTGTATGGGTAGCACTCAACTTGGTCCGACCACCGACTCCACTGTCGCAGTTGTAGGTAGTTCCGCGAGATTGAATGACGACGCGCCGGACGTGGACTTTCCCCTTGCGCGCCCGAACCAGGGATTGGGCGTGGAGGGTAAGATGACAATGGGGCCCCGCTCGGATACCGTACCTAGTCCGTAGTGTGTCAATGAAGTCAATGCCAGTGGCCGAGCGGAAAGCTTGCGGCTCAGCGGACTGACTACAGCTACAGCCAGAGGGCAAAGGCCAGGTTGTGTAAGTGGGGGTCAAGGTCAGGTGTTGACCTCAGTGAGATAGTCTCGCGATCCAGGGCCGACTCTTATGCCGACTCTTATTGTGAAGTTTCACAGTAAAAACAGTTTGAACAGCCCCCGCGCCGCGCGCCGGCCCTCCGCTCCCAGCTGTCCTTGCTGTCCTGCTCCATCCGCGCCAGCTAGCCATCCCCAGTATCGTAGTCCAGTCCAAGACCAAGTCATTTTGTCTCATAAAGCTGGTGAGCGCAGCCTAGCCCATGGCCCATGGCGCCCACCCATCAATCAGCGGCTCGTCAGCGGCATCGGCGCCATCAGCACAAGTTTCAAGGCGAGGCCGTTGGCCACAAGGTGGGCATGGGGCCGGGGCGCGGCGGGGGGGAGTGGTGAAGTGGTGACATCCCAGCCAGAGGGAGCGGAGTCGAGAAGACAGGCGCGACAACGGCGACAGCCCCCCCATCAAAGACAATCGCGAGCGCGCCGGAACACTACTTCATCGGAAGACCTGCTGCTCCGCGTGGGGCATCAACATCCTCCTCGCTCCATCCTCACTTGGTCCATCATCCCTCCGAGCTCCCGGAGGTAGTCAGGGGTGCACCTCAAGAGAGCATAGGGGCGTCTCTTCTGGTGTCGAGGAAACGACTGGTCATCTCGCTCTAGAGAGTTATCTCACTGGTGGATCCTTGTACTGGTAGAGCATAATGTTCACGACGACTAGCTGTACTCCGACAATAATAACGCGGCTATGCTCTCAGGCAGAACTCCTCCGCGCAAGTCTGCGAGACAAAATGGACGGCGGCGATCTCCCTTCTGCAGTTGAGATAGCAGAACGATGCGTCGGGAACGATTGCATCGTGGCCCTGCTGGCCATGGTGCAGTGCGTCGAACGTGATGTCGACAACGACTTTCGCCCAGTTAGTGTTGCTTCTGTTGACGACGGCGACGACGATGTTGACAAAACATCTGCCCATCAACAACATCAATTGATGACCTTGAATAAGATGGCGGACATCGCATTGCTGACGTTAAGCGACCTGTACGACGTGGGAGAATCGCACCTAAAATCGCGGGGATGGATCCCGATCTACGATCAAAGTCCGACCGTCTCGGGGGGGATAGTGTACGAACACGACGAAACGGGAGAAGTGTCGGAGGAGCCGGATTACGAAGCGCTGAATTGGAAAATGAGGTTGATGCTTTCGATACCTATATTGATTCAACCCGGGTGCGACGCGGACGGTCGAGTGGTGTGGGCGGCCAGCGTTGTGTATTATCGACACGGCTACGGCGAAGAAGAACAATTTGGCCTAGAAACACCATGTTCAGAACAAACTGCTCTTGGAAGCGCTTCTTCCTATTGCGTATCTGTTATCGACGTGTTGAAGAGTGACGAGGATGGTCAGAGCGCTCGTTTGCGAGGGACGTATCGCGGGTGCTGGCGCGGACTGTACGCGGAAGCCGTGGGGGGAGAAATGGACATGACGAACACAAGCTCGTCCATCGGGCAAGTCCTAGAATCGTGGACGGAAACTACACTGGCCGGATTGTCAGTAACGAACAACAATCGATCAGCATCGTCGTCGAGCGAGAATGAAAAAGACAGTGCAGCTCGTATACTTGTTATCGGTCTGGGGTGCGGACAACTGGTATCATTCCTTCGAAATCATGTTGATAACGCGGAGCTCCGTGTCATCGAGTCATCGCGGACAATGGTCGATATCGCAACAGAGTACTACCATTTGCCTCCAAGTCTACTTTGCTGTGTTTCAGTTGTAGACCCAAGCGAGTTTGTAAAGAGTCAATGCTCGGGAGATCAAGATGTTGGTGATTTATTTGACACGGTCATTGTCAATGTCTGCAGCGTTGACGATACATTTCCACACCTACTATTGAACGACGACTTCTTCAATGATTTGATATCCATACTTTCGAACCATCCCGCCGCAACCCTGCTGGTAAATCCCGGCAAGGACGTCGAGGCGGTCTCGCTCCTGGTAGATCGAGCGTGCAAGAGCATCAAGGGTAAAAAGTACTCGGGGCAAATGCTCGTGCTCCGGGAGCATCTGCTGAGGGACCACACGGCCAGCGACGACGAAGGCGTGATCGTCGCCGCCCGGCGACGCGAGTGGTCGTTGACGGTGGACGATTGGCAGCGGGAGCACATGGGAGAGGATGCGCAGTCGAGCGGGGCCATGGACGTAGCCGCCGCGCAACGGACACAGGTTGTTCGACTGGAGAAGTTTTTGAGCTCGGAAGACATTGCGATGGTACGCGCGGTTGCCGAAGCCGAACTGGCATCGATGGGCAAGGAAGAAGCTAGTGCTGATGGCGGAAGCGCACTCGAGGCTCATACCGAGTCGTGGAAGGTGCTTTATCTCCAAAGCAAAAACATATTTCGACGGAAATTGCCAGCTCTTAGACAGCGGATACTCGACACGGTGCGCCGAGTAGACGAGAGTCATTGGAATTTGTTCGACAACGTCGACCACGTCAACATCCGAGTGGTCGAGTACCACCAAATGGACGAATTCGGCGAATTGGCCGATCCCAGGCATTACGATTTGAATTCGCTATTGACCATGGACATTATGCTATCGGAGGATGATGCATTCGAGGGCGGGGACCTACAAACAGAAGAGGCGGACGGAACGTTGATGAAGCACGAGTTCAAGCGGGGAGATGCATTGATCTTCGTGTCGCACAAGTATCATTGCGTCGGCAGGGTGAGATCTGGTCGACGGAATGTCATGGTCTTGGAGTTTTGGTACGGTCCCGAACGTCAGTGCTCGCATAGGTGCGAACGCTTCGGTGGGGAGATATGCAACAGAGACCCCGGTCAAAGCTCGTATACACGGAAATATCAAAATAGTTATGTCTTGAAAGAACATGTCACATCGTCAACCCCGCTTCCATTTCGATTGGGATCGGTGGCAAGACACAAGGGAGACTCTCGTGAATACTTGGAGCTTTTGTGGGAACCTTGTGGAAGCGCTGATGAAGACGTTGCGAAAGATAAACCTGCATCTGTCAGCGAAGGGCAATTTACAGATAAACCCAGCGATGCCTTTGCGTGCTTTGGCAGCGACTCTGACTCTGATGGTGATGAAGTTGTGACTGATATTGCATCTTCTATCAACAAAAAGCAGGTCAAGGATAAAGCCCTGGGTGATGCGTTCGCGTGCTTTGGCAGTGACTCTGAATCTGACGACGATAGGTAGCTCTACCCTCATGCTTCGTCTTCATGACTGTTACGATAGAAGGCGCTTAGTGCTTGGGTAGAAACAGAGGTCCATTAGAGGTAGAAAGCCTGAAGGAGGCGAGATAAGTTTCAGTAGGCATATGCACTACACTATTCTTACCTGACGCTGTTCCTTTTCTTCTGCAGCTGCACATTGATTTTGTGTGCCAATGCGTGGGGAACATGTTTTTAGGTCGTTCCCTGATTCTTTGACTATAACAGACTTGGAAATAATGTCAATATCCACAAATGTATAATTGCTCTATGTCGAAATGACTGCCTGCTAGATAGCAGTGGCTCCAAAATAATACCCTAAGTGTACTTTGGCTACCTGAGACTAACTCCGTACGTAGGAACAGTAATTTTAGAAGATGTCTAACGGCAAAATCTTTTTCGTCTGTTCATGCACAGTTTTTGTGGACATAGAGGGCTAGGGCAGATGGCCTCTCTACATCAAAATACGTACTGTAGGAACAAGATAATTTATGTATAATACAAATACATAATACCCAAGTGTTAGTACCCAAGCAAGCCCAAGATTGCAAGGGTGCCACCTACCTACCTTGGAGACTCATCAGGCTCAGGGCGGCTCGGGGTACAGAGATTTTATCTTAAAATATCTTGCACCCGGTCTCTCTCTCTCAGCTCATTGGGTCACGAACAGACAAATCTTGGCACACTTAGATGGGGTGGTCGGTGTGATACAGGCAGGACGAACGTTGGCGTTGGCGTTGGCGTTGGCGTTGGTGTTGGTGTTGGTTGCACTCATTGGTGGGATTGCGAAGGGATATGCCCGTGGTTGAGGTAGAATAGATAAACTATGCTAACGAAATGAAATGCATTTTATGCCTTACGCCTCCGGAAGAATTCCTCGGCTTCTTCCCGCGCTGATTGATGATGGCTCTTCAATTCTTCCTCCACGACACTCTCCCATCCCTTTTATAGCCGCTCCTCAGATATTGCTTTGTAGCATCTCCCGCAATTCCCCCCCATTTTTTTGGCCGAAATATCAGGAAGTGCTTTTTCAAGAAGTGCTTCAAAGCAAGTAAAGTGAGTTGATTGTTTTGTTTCCCTTACTTGTTTGTTGTTGTTCAATTGTTCCATTCAGTGGCCCTTACTACAACACACTGAGTTTAATTAGCCTGCTCCTCAGAACATGTTTCTTTACTGCTTGCTGCACGCTAGTCTACCAGTATCCAACTGCCTGAACTTCATCTTCTTCAACACCATCACAAAAAGTGATAAGACCGACCAAATTCATTCATGATGAGCCTGGGTTCGATCTCCCCGAGTTCTGGAGCATCTGTCCAAAGTTTTCAATGAGCTTTCTCTGTCATGCAGTGCAATACTTCGCACCAAGAGTTATATCATCCCCTTCACCCACATTGATGCAATTGCCGGGGGCATGTCTTAATGTCTTTTCTCAGAATTCTCACAGAGGTTGGTTGATGAGCCATGACTTCCTTTCAATTTCAATTTCAAGACCCTGGATAGTGGGATAGTTCACATTAGTGCTGCGAGGGAGTAAGAACTTGCTTGGGAATTTATGTGCAACAATAAAAAGCTGTAGTGGGCCATGTGGTGATACTCTCATGTGTATGTTAGTTGGAGGCAAGGTTGCCAGATATCCTCAAAACGCAAAAGATACCCTAAAGAACGCATAAGATACCCTATCATAAAGAGGGTTTAAACAAAACTACGATAATCAAATAAATCGAGCTCGCTCCGCCTCCCTGCTCCCGCCACGGCATAACGGCAACATGCAACATCTATCTTTATCCCGTGGGCTCTGCCATTTCTGCCATGCGCCAGCCAGGAATTGAGTTAGCCATGATTCAAAGTTCCTACATCAATAGCAACATATCCCACGTCCAGCCGTGTCGTTTTCGTTCCGGGGATGTTCGGCCGCAGTAAGCGAAACTGAGAGGATGGTCTAGTCCTAGTAGATTACTAGTAGACAGTGCGTGACGCAAGCTTCGACTACCGACGTCCCATTCTGGCTATGGCAGTCACCCCATCGGCATACTCGCATCGGCGGTTGGATAGAACCATGCTCGACTCCTGCACCGTCAGTTCGCTCTGAATCCACACCCGTACGCCCGCAATTCGAGTTCGTCACAGAGTCGAATCACGCGACGGAGCATCCAAACATCATCATCGTCGATGACTTTTCATCGGTTGGATGCATATCGCTTTTCGCGGATATGTAGCACCATCGTGATCAGCGCGTCATTCCGCATCTATTTTACGATGTTGCGATGATCTTCTACGTTGATCCTCTTGCTCTCGTCGGAGCTTCGCCAATGGGTTGTCTCATTGTTGTTCATCGCGTATCGCAGCCAGCGGGCCGGGCGGGGCGGGAGCTTTTTCTTCGCGCGCTAGCGCTGCGAGCTGCTGTGATGAAAGGTCAATCGGGCGGGAGGAGAATTAAGCCGAATGAATGAACTACGGAGACATCGACAGCAGAGGGAAGGCAGACGGCATCAGTGAAGCCGAAAGAAGCCGCCAATGTGAATTCCCCGAGATTCCCCCGGTGGCATCCGGTTTTTGTGTCTGCGTCGCAAGCTAATAAGGTCAACGGCGCGGCGCAAAGCGCAAAGACCGATGTGCTCGGATGATCATAATCCGAACACGACAAGTTACTCCATCATCGAGCAATCATCAACAATGTCGAAGGTGAACGTCGCCAGCAAGGACCTCGACTCGATCGAGTCAAAGGTGAGTCCATCGCGATCATCGATGAAACGCGGTGCGATGATGAGGCAGCGACGGCAAATTCGCTCGCGTTTCCAAAGATCCTATCCGACTGCACTGTTCGCACGGGTGAATGATCCGAACTGGCTGACCGATCTCACTCCCCTCCGCGCAGTTTCCGCAGATCAATGGCATGGACTGGGGCTCGATGCGGCTGTGCCAGTTCGGAACGTGTTCGGATGGGTGAGTCGTCGAAGATCCGTCGTGCGAGCATTGATGTTTGAGAACACCTCTCTGTTCTAACCTCGCGAACGTAGCGTCGAACGCTCGTGCGCCAAGATGAGCGTAAAGAAGGGCTTCGTGTGGACCCAGTGCATGCCCGCGAGCAAGGGCGGCCCAATGCCCAAGGGCGTGAACAGTGAGTGACGAGCCGCTTCATCGAAAATATCTCGACGAGCAAGAACACTTTCTCATCTGACGCGATATCTAATAATCTTGCGAACTGCCACAGGCTGCCCAAAGGCGCACTTCGGGTACATGGAAA